>JAZKJV010009367.1:600000-802425 GCA_037367405.1 Ottelia alismoides | reverse complement strand
TAAAAATAAAGAAGAGGGTCAGAACAGTCACAATAATATCAATAATGCAAATAATCAAATAAATATGGACAAGAGTAATGAATCAAATAAATAATAAGTATCCCAAATGACGTCGCTCCCCAGCAACGGCACCATTTGATGAGTGGGAAAAAGCCGAGGTCGTGTCTTCCCACAAGGCGGATCGACAGTTGCTGAGGTAACCTCATACAAAATCCCAATCAATCAATAGTTAAACCACAATAAATATCAAGCAATGAATAGCAAAAATGTGGAGTTAAAATTTATTATAACTCTACATGCAAAGGTGTATAGGTGTAAGCACAAGTAGAGGTGGAACACTGGGAGCAAACAGTTGGGGGCAAAAATGAATGCACAAAATCACTCAATTCTTTTCTTATCCATGTTATTGTTTATGTAGGTTTTTAATTTTATATATTTTTTATTTGATTTTTGGTTTTATAATTTTTATATGTTTTTTTATTTTTTTTGATTTTATATTTCCTTTTATATTTTCATTTATTTTATATTTTTTAATAAAAACAATACAGCCTATATAAGGCTTTTATTTACACAACACATAAAAATATAGTTATAAATACTATAAAATATAAAAATCATAAAATAATTTGTTTTTGGGATTTTTATATTTTTCTAATGTTTTGTATTTTCCAAGAATTTTTGCTAATTTTTATGTAATTTTAAAGTCAAAAATATCCCGAATATGTGATTAATAAATAATCCAATTAATTTGGATTTTAGATATAGTAAATAGGTCCCAAAATTACCCAAATTAATTTTAATACGAAATAATAACATATAAATATTTATAAAACATGAAAACATATTTTTGGTGTTTTTGAAGAGTTTTTAATATTTTTTAGGATTTTGGAGCTTCTTGAAATTTTTATATTTCCTTTTTCTATTTTTAGGATTGTTTATTTTCTGGAGTCAATAACATCGAAATATAACATATATAAAATTTTTTGGATTTTTTCAAAAAGTTTTTATATTTTTTTGGTATTTTATAAATTACACAGGAATTATTTAAGATACTTTTTAATTTTAATAAATAGGTTAAATGCTAAAAAATGCAAAAGGGGCATGTGACGTGTAAGTACGCTGCATGGGGCATCTAACCCTATTTTTGGGGAAATTTTGGAGCTAGGTAGCTATATTTAATAATTAGGTAAAAAGTGACAAAAATTAAACAGCCTGGTTGGGGCATAACTGCAAATAAAATAAAGTCCAGGGGCCACGTTGCAATTTACCCAACATAATAAACATTTATCTAAAGTTATGGAACTATTTTACAATAAATAAAAATGCTAGGGCACTTTTTGCAAAATTTCCAACGTCCTGTGAGATTGCACGTGACGTTGGCAGGGACCAAAACATAAATATCAAAAGTTCGAGGGCCTAAATGCAAAATTCCCTTTTTATTTACAACGAAATATTTTATTTTTTAGAATTAAATATTAAATAAAAAAAGTCAGGGGTTAGATTTGCAATTTACCCCAAAACATGCTGGATCCAACGACGCTCCTCTCCTCACTAATCCATGTAGCATCACGAGGTGGCTTGATACTGCTTCATCGATCAGTGGTCTTGATCGCATCTGAGGCTCAATCGAACGACTGAAGCGGGCGATGAACGAATGACCACGATCAAATATGGAGATGCCTTCTTCATCCGACGGTAGCTGCTGTACGCGAAGAACAACGGCTCCCTTGACCTTCGATTGACGATCTGCAGTCACCCCAGCGGTCTTTGGCTATGGAAATGGTCTCTACATATGCAGGGAGGTCTTCCACAGCGTCTGAGGGTCAAAAGATTCTGCAGTACCCCATGACGAAGCCAGGCCAGCTCTGGGAAAGTAGGCCCTCCAGGTACCTGCAGGTTAGGTTGATTTCGCCCAGTTGAGCTCCGAAGGAACATGACCTGCATAGGATGACAACACGTCTCGAGGTGATGTTCCTCGACCAAAAACTGAAGCTATTAGCGTCGGAAAGGAAGCGGGCGGCGAAGATCCGACGGTCGATGGTAGATGGGCTTCGATTCGTAGAACTCAAGGGGTCCCGGTTGGTCAGATATGGTCAAGAGATGGAGAATGCGAGGGGGAATGAAATGAGGGCAGAATGGTGGTCAGAAACAGGTCTAAGCACGGTGGAATCGTTCGTCAAAGCAGAGCTCCGGCGAACAACGAATTGCCTAAATCAAGCTAAATCTAATACCTAAAATGCTAATATAACAACAGAAATGAGACACTAATATAAAAATCTATCTAAAAAAGGTAAAGGCGCAGCTCGAACATGGATGTTAGGCCAACGCGTCTCCTCCTCTGCGAGCTCCAATCCATCACAGGGGACCTCCAGCTGTCACATGGATGCTCATTGGACCGAGATGGCGGAGCCTTAGGGTGAAGAAATGGCAAACTGATCGAAGGAGGAGAAGGCTTTTATTTATACATAGAATTGGGTACCCTTATTGACCGACCGATTCTGAAGGAGTCAATCTATGTACACCGAATCAAAGATTCGGGCAAGTATGTACAATGATGGTAGATCATATCGTTTGAAGGAAGGGACAATGATATATGGATGAATCAATCAGGAAGAATGGAGGAAAAGAGGGGAGTAGACAGTTCTGGCGCGCCTAGAGCTTCGATGGGACAATTGACTAGAGGTCAACGATCTGTGTGCCACCATTGGTCCACGTAGGCCCGCTACTCGACAAAACGGAATTTTTTATTCAAAAATAATTATTTCAAATAGTAAATGATTTTTATTAATTTTTAATTATAAAATAAAATTTGCTTATTGTTTTATGTAGCATTTTATTATGATTTTTATTTATTTTTTGGCTTTATTTATTAGTAGTTAATTTTTAATAGGGTATTTATAGGTACATTCATCTATGTCTTGTGCATTTTTATTTTTATTTTATATATTTTATTTGATTATTTTATTCTTTTATTTTATATATTTACAACTTATTTTTACGAGTATAAATATATATTTTTCGATTTTTATGATGTTATTTGTACACTTAAATAAATATGTATGTATATTATTTTGGGCACGAAATCTCGAGGACGGAAATTTAATGGTAAACAATGTTGTCATTGTTGTTCCCAAAATCCAGTAACAAACAAAAAAATATTTTTTTTATTTTTGCTACTTATTACCCTGTATAGCGGACATGGTCGAACTCAGGGAGGATACAATTCCCGAGGGTTATTCAATTAATCAGAAACTAATTAAGAGAAAATAGGAATCTCAAAGGATAACTATCCTTGGTTTTTGTGATTTTTTATCTTTCTATTTTTTTAATTTTCAAAAGCGAACAATATGCAAGAGCACAAGAAATATGCACACCAACTCTTTTTGTAATTTTTCAATTTGTCAAAAATGATCAAAGAAATCCAGAAAAAATATTTTGGGTTTTAAAAGTTTTGAAATGTTTTTAAGAATTTTTATGGAATTTTCAGATGTTTTTGTATTTTTCTAAAAATCAAACAGTGAGAAAATACGAAAATGTGCACAACCTGGAGTAATTTGCAACGTAAGAATATTTTAAGTGCCAAAAATTCCTGACAAATATATTTAAGACAAACTAGAAGCAATTATCTACAAACAGGAACTGAAATCACAATTTTTGGATTTTTTGTAGAATTTTCTATGATTTTTGATGTTTTTCAATTTTTTTTGTTTTAAAAATAATTAATGTGTGAAAATTGGTCAGAAATTAAAGACAATGAAAATAAAACAATCCTATTTTTTTGGATTTTTGGAACTATATTTGAATTTTTATGAATTTTAGAATTTTAAACAGGGAAAAATGACATGTTTTAGATTTTTTAATAATAATAAATGAATGCAAAATGCAATGAAAATTTTACGCTAAGAAGATAATCACATCAGGAGCATAGCACAATTTTTACAAGATGTTTAGATCATAAATAACATTTATTTCAATGCAAATAGAGCACACAAGTTTTTGTTATGTAGTTCAGGGACTAAAATGTAATTATACAAAAGTTCTGTACTGATGAAATAACAATAAATAAAATGTAAGGGAAAGTTCACAATTTACCCAAAAAGCATGTGCCCAGCATGTGCTTGAGGAGATGGCGCAGACCTTTTGACAATTTCTGAAAATTCTGAGGCCCTTCACACAATTTTTCCAAAATATATATTCCTTTTTTTTATAAGCCCCTAGGGGTTCCTTCTTCGTTTCATCTCAAGGGGGGCATCAAGGGGGCGCCGCCCAAAGGGCTTTGAGGTGGAGCGGACACGGCAGACGCGGCTGGAGGCATCGGCGATCGAAGGCGCGATGCGTGGCTGGTGTGGGGCGGTGCTGGTCTTCAGCAATGGCGCGGGGGGGTGACGATGGCGGCTCGGGAGGCACCGCACGACGCGCACGCGCATGACTGCGGGAGGAGCTGCGCGGGGCACACGACCAAAGGCGGAAGGGGGCAGAAGATGGAGGTCGGCTTGGAGGCATCCAGGCGGTTGGGGGCTCGTGTTCGCGTGGTGGGGATCGCAGTGACGCAAGGTGGCGCAGCCCTGCTGGGAGGAGGACGCCGCCTCGCGTGCAGCGTTTCGCGTAGAGGTGGCGGAGTTCTCCAGGCGGAGGTCGCGCAGGAGGCATCGCGGGAGCGCGGAGAGGCCTCCCGCGATGGCGGTGGTGCGGCAGCAGCTGAAGGAGGAAGGTGGCCGAAGGGCTGGAGGTTGCCTACACGCGCGCACTGCGGAGCGGCGTTCGGATCGAGGCAGGACGGTTGTGGTGTTGGTGAGCGGCGGGGGTGGTGTCCCCGCTGCCTGTTGGAAGATTTTTTTTGTTTTATTTTTTATTTTTTTGTAATTTTTGTTATTTCAATGTAACAATAAATATTTTTTCTAATTTTTTTTAGATCCGAAATAATAAATAAGCAGAAAATGAATTTTTTTGTTGTTTTCTTTTTAATGTTCCTGCCAAACAAACCTTAAAGTAATAGAAACAAATAATTTATTTATTTATTTATTTACAACTCGAAAAATGAATGGGGATCCGGTGAGAGTAGAAGATTGAATCAGATTCTCCGACCACCGTGTGTGTCGGAGTTGATAGATCGTGGGAGATAGAAATTGAAGGCGGAGAGATGGAGAAGATGAGATGAAAACTCGAATCGTTGGTGGATCAAATCGTGATGATGATTTTATGATCTAAAAAATGACTACAAAATAAAATTGTGACAATGAAGATACGATTATACTAGATGAAATAAGAAGACAAATGATGACGGATCTCACCTTAGGAGCGGAAATGGACCGTGATCGCCTCGACAAGGCCGATTCGCTGTCACCGGACGACTTGGAGACTAGGCAACTTTCTCGACGATTTTTTCGGAGATCGGACTCCTCTCTCTAAAGATTGATCAAGTTGGAATGAGGGAGAAGGAGCCATATAAATAGAAAAGATAACACGAAATTTGATTTTTGAACTTTTTGGATAAAGAGATATGAGATGAATTTTTGAATTTTTTTTTGGTGGAAGAGATGACATGAGATAAAGTAAAAGATATAAAACTATTTACAAAATTATCTATTTTTTTGAATTTTCGTCACTTTATTTATTTGAATTAAAAAATGTTATTTTTTTTATTTTTTATGATGGTTAATTAAAAATAGCAACTATATACATATACTATATACATATATGACATTATATACAAGGGTAAATGAGGAAATTAGCTCTCTCTCTCTCTCTTTTCAAAATAATTAGTAAGAATAATTTACAAATGTATACAAATACAATATTTACAAAATACATGGGAAAATTGCACAAACCACCCCAGAAAACCGACTTTTCAACCGTAACTCCAAAAATTATGAAATTACAACCATTTTGAAATAAGTTAATTTAGAATCCAATGGAAATGAGATTGGTTTAATTTGAGTTCATATGGAGCCGGAAATGATTTTTCAATTAGTGCTTAGTGGCTTTTTCCAAGTGTGGCTGCTTTTATTATGTACATGATTTAATTGTGCAATTATTTTTATTAATTATGACACATTTTTATTTACAACTTTGGTTTTGAAAGTTGTTTGATTTGAGGTCAATTAAGGCACAAATAAATTAGTGTCAGTTTTATACAGATATACACAAAATATATGAGAAGTATTTACAACAACACACATATTTTTTTTGATTTTCTGCTTAAGGACCCTTATCTCCCCCTACTTTATTCCTGGTCGATCAGGTCAAGTCTTGACCTTCTCTTGGGGTTCGTGTCAGACTGTATACAATCTTCCTTTTTTATTTTATTTTCTTTATTTTTCATTTATTTATTTATTTTAAGTTAAAATTAGTAAGAAGTGTACAGTATTTACACACAGATGCAAGTAAGTAAGAATATGGAGTTAGTGTTATATGCAGGTGTTTTATAAGGGATTTTAAGCTAAAATAAATGAATAAAGATGACGAATCGCAGATTCATCATCCCCCTATGCTTTGCCTTTGATTGTCCCTTAGCAAACACTTATTTGAAAGAATAAGTGAAGAAAAAGAAAAAGAAAGGAAAAATAAAGAAAGTAGGACAATATTGAGTATTAAACTTATCTTCATAAAATTGTAGTTTGGAGATCCATCGGACCTTTGGATTATTAGTGTGTCGGAACATCTGTGGGACTTAGAATTTTAAAATCGACAACCTTCAAGTTCTACACATCATTGTCATAGTTTCGGCTCAGAAGTCATCTTTGATAAATCCTCTTCCCAAAGTATACCCTATGAGCAGTGAACAATCGACTCATGTGTGTGAAAGGTTTTAACTCTTCCCATCTAGAATGCCGGACTACCATGCAAATCTCCTCTCCAATAACTCGTCCTCGGGGATTCAGGTATTTCTTTCTAAGATCTGTCGCGCTGCGTTCACAATCGAATTGGGGGAGAAGTTAGAAGAATGAGAAAAGAACTGGTGGGTGACCAGTGTAGTCACCTCTCCTTGTGAAGCTGGCCAGTGTAGTCGAGTCTCCACCAAGATCTGCAGGTTTTCTTGAAGTTTGGACCTTTTTGGTCAGATATTTATTTGGTAGTGGCTTCTTTGTATTTATAGTTTTGGTGGTTCTGCTTGGATCTTGTTGTGCCCCTACGGATATAGAATCTTTTTTCCGTACATATTTTGGGGTCTTAGAAAAAATTGTGCCCAGTTGTCCATCCCTTTTCTGAAGCTTTATTTCACCCCGTACTCCTGTCTTTAGATTTCCACGCTACCAGAAAAGAAACTCACACAGTCTTCCAACATCCCGTCTGAGTTGAGCTAAGTGCATAGTGCAGGAGTACAAATTAATTCCCTATTCCAAAGTTGTACCCATAATAAAGAGACCAGGTTAGACACTAAGAGTCAAACGCTGCACATTGTCATGTGGAACTCAAAGAATTAAGTCAAAGACCTGAAGCTTCTGAAATCCTATTTCTCGATGAAGTTTTTCTGAGAACTAGGTGGATTAAGGTCTAACTAAGCTCCATTCTTCAAATTTTCCATACATAGTTTAAATATCAATACTATCCTGAAAAATGCACATGCAAATGCAACATATGAATAATGCAGAGAGTTTTTTTTATGCACATGTGAAAAGAACATTTCTTTTGATCTTTTTATGGATTTTTGGAGGAAAAATGCAGTTGTGAAAGAAAGGTTTTTTATGCAAATTTTTATAGATTTTTGGTTTTGTAGTTTTTTAAGGGAAAAGGGTTAGTAAAATATATACAAGTATATACAAGAGAATTTTTTTGGTGTTTTATTTGACTTTTCTATTTTCTTTTTTTCTCTTTTTTTTGATTTTTTTGTTTTGTTTTTGTTTTTGTTTTTTTAACACACGTGGATTTTACAAAATTGTATACATAACCCCCCAAATAAACGTATTTAGAAGTACGAGTTATGTCTAAAGTATATATACAATATATACGACACCCCCTATACTTAGCTCAAACTATGTCCTCATAGTGATCAAAGAGCGACAAAGGAAGACATAACTCGTGCTAAGTATCGAAAGGTGAAAAGACTCCTATGCTACAACGACTCAAAGAAAAGATAAAAAGAAGAGAAGTTGGCGATCCCCCTATACTTAGGATCAAGTAATCCTAAATATAGTAGAATGTACAAAGGGGAAAACCGATGAAGAGAATGTACAGACTCACAAAGACATGATATGGATAACATCACCCCCCTATACTTAGGGTAGGGTATCCCTAAGTATAGGCAACAACAACAAGGGTGATAAACAGGACGAGTATGAACAACACAAATCATTCACCCCCCATACTTAATATAACGCACATCCTAAGTATAGCATATATACACACACGGAAAAGGGGTGAATGATAAAACGGGAGAAGAAAGAGTGAAACAAAAGGATATACAAGAGGAGTGGATGTACAAAGGTCAAGAAGCTCGAAAACGAACCTTCTTGCGGGATCGTTGAGGTATGGATTTGACAAGGTGTAGGTCGATATTGGGATCATCATTAGACATAAACTGAGTAGGATCGACCATGAATGTATCCTCAGCGGTTTCAGATTGTGCAGGCCTAAACCGGTTATTGGAAGTAGTGTGGTCATGTCCTGCCTGGGAGGTCTCGCAAACATCAAAGTAAAATGGCTCGAATTCATTATCAGAAAAAGTAGGATCGATTTCAGCTTGGTGAGCCTCTACTGGATCATCATCTTTATCAAAAGGCCCAAATTCCTTTATAAATGCAATCAAATCAAATTTGGCCTGATCGGTCTCATCTGAATCAAGGTGAATAGGAACAGACTCATAAGTGAAAGTAGTCAAATCATGTTCGTCTTGTCTAGTCTCAGAGTATTTCTTCCGCTCTAGGGTGTCTATCGTGTAAATTCTGCAGATGTCATCAATGCATCGCCACGTATCGGAAGAGGGAGCTCCAAGGTCTATGCTTTCCGAGTCCTCCTCTTTGAAGAGGAATTCTCGGGTCTCAGTATCATCCATCATATAGCAAAAATTTCTGGTAGTATCATCGTGGTGAAAGTCCTTGGGGTTAGCTAACACGGGCAGGCTCTCTTAAGATGCAGGTCTCTGGACGGCAGTGGGTGTAGTGATTAACACATCGCTCCCTACATCAGAACGGAAGCGAATCTCTCCTGAACCATAATTAATAACGGCTCCCGCAGAGGCGAGAAAAGGCCGTCCCATGATGCTTGGAGGGTGATCCACAGGGGTAGAGGTCTCCATGGGCATTACAACAAAATCCGAAGTAAAATTCATGCATGAATGAGAATGACAACATTTTCTAAAATACCCTTCGGCCTCTTGATAGATCCATCAGCAAATTGAACTATCATCCTGGTTTTCTTAAGAGGCCCAAGATGAAGAGACTGTACCATAGAGAAGGGTATTATATTAATTGACAAACCGCTGTCAAGGAGAGTGTTATCACAAGAATAGTAAGATATGGTGCAACTCACAAGAGGTGTGGTATTATTCCCTTTCTTAAAATTTAGACGGTGAGAAATGGTGTAGGAAGTGGCCATGGTCAGGATGTGACGCTCAGATCTTCTCCTTCGCTTTCTCTTCTTGTGCTGAGGAGTAGATAAATCTGTCATGGCCTGTTGAAGTGGGACTTTAATGATCTCGTGAAGGGTGGCCACCACTTCGAGTTTAGTCAACATTTTTTTGAATTTTTGGACCTCATCCATACATGGGAGGAGGTCGGAATCAGCATTTACATGAGGCTTTCCAAGAGCAGTCTGTACAGTGGAATCCCCGGGGTCAAGGTTGGGACATGGCTGTGTGGGTAAATGATCGGCCATTTGGGTCCTCTCCTCACAAAATGAATCAACAACGTGTCTCCCGAATTCTTTTTGGATTTTTGGATTTTTTTCATTTTTTTATATTTTGGGTGATTTCAAGCTCTCATGATTATCCTCAAGTGAATCAATATCCTCAAATAGTGGAGCAACGTTCTGGCTCTCATTTTTATTAAATAGGTTGGAAATCCTCGAATTCATATGCTCCATCATCTGATTCAATGTCTTAAGTGTGGAAACCATGAAAGGTGACTCCAAAATCCCAGGATCGGGTGGGTTGAATGAGGGTGGTTGAGAATCAAAGTCCTCCAACTCATGAAATAATGGGTTAGGCAGATATGCACAAACTTCAGGAGGAAGATCCTCCTGGAAAAGGGAATGTGGATCGTCTGGAGAGTACGAGGTATCTGTGAAGATCTGATTAAAATAACTCCAGTCGGCTATCTTCGAAACGAAAGATGAGAGAGCACGAGGGTCAAGTCAAAAGATATGGAGAGAGGCGTAAATGCACAGCAGGATCTAGTATGCACACAAGCAACCAAATACAATAAAAACCCCCAATTCACCAACTCAACGCAATGTGAAGACTGTGAAGGTTCGGTCTATTAATCTTGTCTATTTTAGAGTTAGGTGATAATCACAAAGTTATACAAATACTTAGGTTGAATTATGGGATTTGGGCACTAACCTTAGTGTGTACGCGAGCAAGTTAAAACGAATACAATGAGGGGGTTACTCTCCCCAAAACAATGATTTTTCTTTATGTTTATTTTAGGGTTGAGTTTTCTTTAGTAGTGCCAAATTTTAGGCAGTTATCACTTGGTTTAAGTATATTCAACGAATACCGAGTGTCCAATTTCCTTTTTCACTTATGTGAGTGAAAACAAGGAAGGAGATCGGAAATACCAATGCACGATTAAAAACGATGATGCATGCAAGGGTTAGAGATGCGTACCTTGTCGCCAGCACTCTATATGCAAGTGATACGCGCAGAATTTAAGTACAGGAAAATAAACTAACCTATATGATGCAAGTGAACCATCCTAAATGATAACTTCTATTAACGGGCAAGAACAAGTTAATTTGACTAAGTCCAAATTATGCTCTATTCTATAGGCACAGAAATTCTTGTTTAGAGAGTTTGGACCTAATTAATTACCTGGCTCAAGCAAATTAATTAAAGCAATCAATAGGTGGCTCACGAAATCTGCGGAAAACAAAGAAAAATAAAGGCGATGAAAACAAATCTGGTGAGGTCCCTCAAGTGCACTGGCACTTGGCGAAACGGACCCTGCAACAAATGAATGTCCATTTACAGAGTTTAAATGCTAGAAAATCTCTCTCTCTCTTTCGTCTCTTTCAATTCTTCTTCTCCTCTTCTCACGCTATCATGCTGCTTGGTGAAGAATCAAGCCGCCTCCACGTTGCTTGGGTGCTTCGGCTCTCCTGTGTTCGCCTCATTCGCTCCGCGAGCCCTCACAAGAAAAAGAAAAGAGAATATGTAAGAAATGCAATTATCAAATGATGAAATGAAAGCAATGGATATGTACAATGGAATAATGTGGCAAATTATAAACATATATTTACAACCAAGAATGGCATGTCAAAAGAGAAACCTAACTACCCTCGTCGTGCCTCCCTGGCAACGGCACCATTTTGTTGGGTACGAAATCTCGAGGACAGAAATTTAATGGTAAACAATGTTGTCGTTGTTGTTCCCAAAATCCCATGACAAATAAAAAATATTTTTTTTATTTTTGCTACTTATTAACCTGTATAGCGGACATGGTCGAACTCAGGGAGGCTACAATTCCCGAGGGTTATTCAATTAATCAGAAACTAATTAAGAGAAAACAAGAATCTCAAAGGACAACTATTCTTGGTTTTTTGTGATTTTTCTATCCTTTTAATTTTTTTTAATTTTCAAAAGAGAACAATATGCAAGAGCACAAGAAATATGCACACCAACTCTTTTTGTAATTTTTCACTTTGTCAAAAATGATCAGAAAAATCCAAAAAATATTTTTGGGTTTTAAAAGTTTTGAAATGTTTTTGAGAATTTTTGTGGAATTTTCAGATGTTTTTGGATTTTTTTTAAAAAATCAATCAGTGAGAAAATACGAAAATGTGCACAGCCTAGAGTAATTTGCAACTTAATAATATTTTAATTGCCCAAAACTCCTGACAATTAATTTTAAGACAAACTAGAAGCAATTAGCTACAAACAGGTACTGAAATCACAATTTTTAGATTTTTGAAGAATTTTATGTGATTTTTACAGGATTTTCGACGTTTTCAATTTCTTTTGGGCTTTATAAATAATTAATATGTGAAAATTGGTCAGAATATAAAAGACAATGAAATAAAACTATCCTAATTTGTTTGGAATTTTTGGAATTTTATTTGAATTTTTATGAATTTTGGAATTTCAAACAGGGAAAAATGACATGTTTTGGATTTTTTAATAATAATAAATGAAGGCAAAATGCAATGAAAATTTTATGCTAAGAATATAATCACAACAGGAGCATAGCATAATTTTTGCAAGATTTTTAAATCATAAATAACATTTATTTCAATGCAAATAGAGCACATAAGTATTTGTTCTGCAGTTCAGGGACTAAAATGTAATTACACAAAAGTTATGTACTGCTGAAATAATAAGAAATAAAATGGAAGGGAAAGTTCACAATTTACCCAAAAAGCATGTACCCAGCATGTGCTTGAGGAGATGACGGGGACCTTTTGATAATTTCTAAAAATTCTAAGTCCCTTCACGCAATTTTTCCAAAATATATATTTCTCTTTTTTAGAAGCCCTAGGGGTTCCTTCTTCATTTCAATCTCACAAGGGGGCGTCGCCCAAAGGGCTTTGAGATGGCGCGGACGCGGCGGGCGTGGCTAGAGGCGTCGGCAATCGGAGGCGCGATGCATGGCTGATGTGGGGCGGTGGGTCTTTAGCAATGGCGTGGGGGGAGATGATGGCAGCTCGGAGGTGCCGTGCCGCGTGCATGCGCGTGGTTGCGGGAGGAGTTGCACAAGGCATGTGGCCAAAGGCGGAAGGGGGCGGAAGATGGAGGTCGGCCTGGAGGCGTCCAGGCGGCTGGGGCTCGCGTTCGCATGGTGGGGATCGCAGCGACGCAAGGCGGTGCAGCCCTGTTGGGAGGAGGACGTCGCCTCGCGTGGGGCGTTTCGCAAAGAGGTGGCGGAGTTCTCCAGGCGGAGGTCACGCGGGAGGCGGTGCGGGAGCGCGGAGAGGCCGCCCGCAGCGGTGGTGGTGTGGCAGCAACTGAAGGAGGAAGGTGGCCGAAGGGCTGGAGATTGCCTGCGCGCGCGCACGACGGAGTGGCGTGCGGATCAAGGCGGATGGTTGTGGAGTTGGTGGACGGTGGGGGGTGGCGTCCCCGTTACCTGTTGGAAGATTTTTTTTGTTTTATTTTTTGTAATTTTTGTTATTGCAATGTAACAGTAAATAAAAAAACTTTTTTTAAATTTTTTTATTATAGATCTGAAATAATAAATAAACAGAAAATGAATTTTTTTGTTATTTTCTTTTTAATGTTCCTGCAAAACAAACGTTAGAGTAAAAGAAACAAATAATTTTATTTATTTATTTATTTATTTATTTACAACTCGGAAAATGAATGGGGATCTAGCGTAAGTGGAAGATGGAATCCGATTCTCCGATCACCGTGCGTGGTCGGAGTTGATAGATCGTGGGAGATAGAAATTGAAGGCGGAGAGATAGAGAAGATGAGATGAAAACTCGAATCGTTGGCGGATCAAATCGTGATGATGATTCTATGATTTAAAAAATGACTACAAAATAAAATTACGACAATGAAGATACGATTAAACTAGATGAAATAAGAAGAAAAATGATGAAGGATCTCACCTTAGGAGTGGAAATGGACCGTGATCGCCTTGACAAGGCCGATTCGCTGTCACAGGACGACTTGGAGACTAGGCAACTTTCTCGACGATTTTTTTTGGAGATCGGACTCCTCTCTCTAAAGATTGATCAAGTTGGAATGATGGAGAAGGAGTCATATAAATAGAAAAGATGGCATGAAATTTGATTTTTGAATTTTTTGGATAAAGAGATAAGAGATAAATTTTTGAATTTTTTTGGTGGAAGAGATGACATGAGATAAAGTAAAAGAGATAAAACTATTTACAAAATTATCTAATTTTTTTGAATTATCATCACTTTATTTATTTGAATTAAAAAATGTTATTTTTTTATTTTTATGATGGTTAATTAAAAATAACTATATACATATACTATATACATATATGCCATTATATACAAGGGTAAATGAAGAAATTAGCTCTCTCTCTCTCTCTCTTTCAAAATAACTAGTAAGAATACTTTACAAATATATACAAATAAAATATTTACAAAATACATGGGAAAATTGCACATACCACCCTAGAAAATCGACTTTTAAACCGTAACTCCAAAAATTATGAAATCACAGCCATTTTGAAGATAAGTTAATTTAGAATCCAATGGAAATGAGATTGGTTTAATTTGAATTCATATGGAGCCGGAATTGAATTTTCAATTAGTGCTTAGTGGCTTTTTCCAAGTGTGGCTACTTTTATTATGTACATGATTTAATTGTGCAATTATTTTTATTAATTAGGATACATTTTTATTTACAACTTTGGTTTTGAAAGTTATTTGATTTGAGGTCAATAAAGGCACAAATAAGTTAGTGTCAATTTTATACAGATATACACAAAATAAGTGAGAAGTATTTACAACAACGCACGCATATTTTTTTGATTTTCTGCTTAAGGACCCTTATCTCCCCCTACTTTATTCCTGGTCGATCAGGTCAAGTGTTGACCTTCTCTCGAGGTTCGGGTCAGCATGTATACAATATTTCTTTTTTTATTTTCTTTTCTTTATTTTTCCTTTTTTTCTTTCTTTATTTATTTTAGGTTAAAATTAGTAAGAAGTGTACAATATTTACACACAGATGCAAGTTAGTAAGAATATGGATTTAGTGTTATATGCAAGTGTTTTATAAGGGATTTTAAGCTAAAATAAATGAATAAAGATGACGAATCGCAGATTCATCAATTATGTAGGTATATTCATAGGTATTTTACCTATGATTTAGGTATTCTATTTTATTTAAATGTATTTTAATGGGTTTGATTTTAATTTTGTATTTTTAATAGAATATATGTAATATTTACAATATTATAAAAATACAAAAGAATAGGGAATAAAAGAATATATTTCCCTTTATTTGTATACATGTATACGTAGGTATTTTGTCTATGTATTTTATAGACTTATTTATTTGAGGTTTCTTTTTTTTCTTCTAATTTCAATATGTACACGTATTATGTATATTATTTACAAAATTTTAAAAATATAAATTTGTAAAAAAAATGAATAATGAATATAATGATTATTTTAATCGGGTAAATTGTACAATAGGGGTCAAAAACTTAATTTCCATAGCTCTAAAAATTGTGAAACCACCTTCATTAAATAGCTCTTTAAAAGTTATATACAATTAGAGTGATTTTGATATGTTCCGATTTTTTATTGAAAAGATATGGGTCTGTGAAGTTTGGTTTTTGGATTTTTATTCTGGGTATAATATGTAAACTCAATTTTGTATTTTTATTTACATTTTTATCTACAATTTTTATGTACAAAGTTCCTTTATTTGATGACTAAATAATAAATAATAAAATAGGTGTCAAAATTGCATAATAATGACTAAGTAAATGAGGTATTTGTTGTCTTTTTGGCCGTTATCTCCCCCTAATTTATTCATTGTCGACTAATTACATTCTGGACTTGGTCTCGGGGTTAGGATCATAAAATATTTGAAATATTTTATTCCTTTTTCTTTTCTTCTCTTTATTCTATAATTTTGGAATTAAAAACCTTATCTTGCATACAATAAATACAATAAATTATGAATTCTATTATGCACAAATTGATGCTATTTACATGCATTTGTTGGGGTTTTTAAGGCCAAAATGAAAGATAAAGGTGATGAAATGGAGATTCATCACTCACCCACTTTTTATGGATTTTGTAGATATAGAAAATACATAAAAGTACAAGTTATGGACAAAAGTATATATGAAATATATACGCACCCCCATACTTAGCTTGTGCTATGTCCTCATAGCATCAAAAAATAAAAAAGGAGGATATAACTCGTTCTAAGTAAAAGTGGGTGAAAAAGAATAAGTGATGTGAAGTCAATCACCCCCCATACTTACGATTTGGTCATCGTAAGTATAGTGGAACCCAAAAATGAGGTGACCGAGGAAAAGGGATATATAAATGAAGGAACAAAAGGAATAAAGAAGATGAAATCATCGAAATTACTCGGTTCCACCTATACTTAGGATAAGGCATCCTAAGTATAGAAAAGAGTGTGGTCAAAACTAGGGACCAGTGATTAGAGTGAATGAAAGCATATACAAGAGAAAAGTAAAAAGATAAAAAATCTAATCGCAAGAATCCACGGGCAATCGGTCCCCCTATACTTAGGATCTGGTATCCTAAGCATATAAGATGAGAAAAAATGGGGATGATTGTAGTCTACAAAGAATATACAAGTGTGTACTCCAGAAAAATCGAATGGCTTCACAAGTTTCTGTACAAGATGAGATGAATGGGAAGAGTAGTCATGCATCCTGTACAAAGTAGATCACTTCAACCTGCGTCGTACTGAATCTTCTGCTTTTTATATGTGTACTGATCCCTGGCTGAACAAGTAGAGTCGCCTCTGTAAGTGAACTCTGTATATGGCATGGCTCTATTTTCTGAAGTATGCATCTCTGGAGTCGGACTACATAAGGTGTTTATATGTGTAACCATTACACCATCCGACTCTCTACGCTGAATAGACTCTATAATCTATGAAATATAATCAACTGACCTTGGTGTTGTAATATGTGTACTTTCAATTATTTCTACTTATACTGACTACTCGTCCGGATCTGATGTGAATTTTTTATCTGTATATGAACAATCATACGAAGAATTAGGCACCGTATGATCTGCCCTATCCTCGTGTAGGATATCATGGGTATCAAAATAAAAGCTCTCGAGATCAAGAGATAGTATCTCATCTATGTTCTGACAATCCAAGACTGGAGTCCTCTGAAGTAAATGACAATACTGATCTAGGACTGCTACATTCTCTCACCATCTTAATATGTATCTCTCCACTGTCTGTGTGGAATGATACTCTCCCAATATCATAGTCAAAGAGTGCTCTCTTTATCTGCAGGAATGGTCTCTCGAGAATGATTGGAGCAAGGTGTAACTGTGTAGGGCACGTCATGTCTAGGACGGTAAAGTCCACTAGAAACTGCAAGCCCTGAACAGTTACGATAATGTTCCTCAACACTCCTCTAGGTCTCTTCACCGATCGATCTGCAAATTGAAGTATCGCTCGTGATTTATAGAGAGGACCTAGCTTGAGCTTATTAAGTAAAGAAGATGGAATCAAATTAATCAATGAACCATTATCTAAGAGAGTATGATGGAATGCAACATCTTCAATCTGACATGTAACATAGTGAGATCTAGAATCTCTTTTCTTCTTTGGTACCTTATTACGAATAGCACACGAAGTTTCCTTGGTCAATATATGTTTCTCAACTCGTGATCTCTTCTTCCTACATGTTGAGCATCAATTCCTCAACTGATTCTTGAGCGTAGGAAAGTGATCCAAGGCATTGTGAAGTGGAATCTTTTGAAAAATATGATCTTTCAATAGACGATCGGTTTCTTGATTGACAACATTCTTTTTGTGTTTTTATTTCCTTTTCCATACAAGGCATCATAAAAAGAAACAAGCTTAGGTACAACCAAATTCTCTTTTTGATTAAAATCAAGATCAACTTGTACGTCAAGAGTATTGGAGTTATCTAGAAAACTATCTAAAATAGGAAAGGACATATCAACTTCGGGCTTGTCTTCATGGCCTGGCGTGGTGTCATCTTCTGATTCGCCTAAGTTCATATCGACCATCTTAGCATCTCTCCTTTCTCCCTGATAATCGAGTGGTTGATCCCAATCATTGTGGTTCTCCTCCTCAACATATGTATCATGGTCTTGCTCTCACTCCTCTCCTTGTGCCATCTCCTCCCCCTGATCAGGTGCTTGTGATGATCTACCACTCCAGAGACGAATGAAGTTAGATAAAAATTCTAGAAAAGAGATCATAACTGTTGTATGGTCTACCTGATCCGGGTGCCTCCTTTTATTGTTAGGGTTCATCTGAGGCTGCACGTGAAGAGTGGTCTTGGGCGCGGTTAACTTATCTAGACGATGGTTAGCTCGCTCCATCTCAGTCTTATGTGTGACCTAGAGCATGCCCAACATGCCCATGATTTGATTCAGTGCCAGGGCTTGTGAATATGATTCTAGTTCGACACACTAACCTTGACTCTCAGCTCTCTCCTACCTCTATATCTGTAGCTGTAGAGCATGTTGTTGAGGAGATCGTTGTGGCATATATGGAGACTGTTGCTGCTGATAAAAGTTAAGATGTGATTGCAAAGCAGGATGATGAACATAATGTGGTCTCTGATACACATTTTAGTGAGACTGTTGTTGCGTGTAGTGTTGTCGGTGCTGATAATACGGATGTCCATGTTGCGGGTAATGCTGCGGCTGTTGGTGGTGGAGTACGCTCTGAGGGTTAAATTGTGATGTTGGCTGGATCGGAGTATACCATATCTCGTTGATCTCAAGAGTGGCTTGAGTCTTAACATCGGTATCTCCAAGGTTGGCGATCTGGCTTGGATTGGCATAATACTGATCCTCATGCCAATCAATCTGCGGAGCCTCCGCGGGCTGCCCTGGCTCGCTCTGGACGAAGTGGATCTGTCGGGTGGGAGGACCGGGTAAGGATCTCTGAGTAGGTTGAGAAGTTGAAGAAGCTTGATCTTGCTCATACTGAAGTTGTAGTTCCGTCACCTTCTTCGTTGATCACTGAACTGCTGAGACAGTGATGATAGTTTCTCCAACTCTTGCAGTGGCTGCAAGTCCTGAACTTGCTTCTGAATCACATCCACCAACGTTAACTTCTCGCTGATATATCCCATGTTGGTATTGGATTCAGAGTCTGAAATGTTCGCGACCTTATGTTTCTCTCGATGATGCGGTGGCTGTGGGACCTTCTAGAATGCCCGAGTAGAATGATGACTCTCGACTTCTCTACCATCCCCTCAAAGCAACTAGATAGACTCGTCATCCTGATTTAGATAGTTGGCGCCACATGCGGCACTTACAAGCCCCTCATATCCAGTTGGAGTCCTCCAAAATAGTTCTGAATAAGCAACTTCAATGGAATCTCATGATGAGGACATCTCTCGGTAAGATCCTTGAATCGATCCCACACCTCGTGGAATGATTCGTTCGACAACTGAGTAAAGTTGGAGATCTGACTCCACATCATGTTTGTCTATCCGAGAGGAAAAAGATTTACACAGGAACATGGACTTCAGGTCAGTCCACGTAGAAATCTCTCTCCCCAAATGATCGAGCTAGTAAAGTGCCTTATGTGCTAAGGCGAAGGGAAGGCTTTAAGGCGAACGGCCTCCTGTATAATTCCAGGGTAATTAGCCATACCACATATCATCTCAAATTGTTGCAAAAAGGCAAACAACTCCTCTGCATCATTCCCATAGAACTTGGGAAGCAGTGAGATGAATGACGGACGTAACTCGTATGGCCCCTGATTTGGTGGCAACCAAATCCAATGATGTAGAGTTTTGGCACCAGGTTCATACTCATCTCTAAGTGTCACGGGAACCACGACAGGCAATAGTGGGTTCTTGGCTCCTGCTTTGTGCGCAACGATCTCAGCTTGCAATTCATTCTGTACTCTAAACTAGTCTCGAATCTGAATATTCATCTGCTATAATGTATCGAGAATCCCGATTGTAATATCTGATGCTGGTTCCGGTCTTCCATCAGCATGCAGTTCCTCAACTGGTCGCTCCTCTATCGGTCCCTTCCCATGAGCCATCTGCTTCAAATCTTTTGGGAAGGAAAATTTCTAATAAGAAATCAGAGAAAAATCAGCTAGAGAAAATGACGATAAATTGAGGCGGGGGTTTGCCTCAAAAGATGGGCTTGTAGATGAGGGAGTCTGGGCTTGACTCTCCTCGGGATTAGATGTGATCGTCTCAAGAAGAGGGTCATCCCGAGCATGTGAAGATGTACGATGGGCAGTGAAAGATCGAGAGCTCACGGAGTCTGAGCAAAATAGCCGTTGAGTCATCATCTTTGATATCAAGCAAATGATCGGGAGAGCACGGTATTGAATCAAAAGAAAGAGAGAAGGCGTATAAGACACGGTAACTTATGCCTTACAATCAAACACAAAACAATCCCCGTATTCACCACCACAACTCGATGATGACCATAAGAGTTCAATCATTTATCTTGTCAGTTTTAGGTTTATTTTGGCATACAAGTATTTTTCACAAATTATCGTGAGATGATAGATGCCCGGAATTTCCCTACAACACTGTCCTAAGCCCTTATAGAAAATCACTTGTTCTCATCCAGTATGGAAGTAAGTACATACTGTTTTTGGCTACCTGTGTTACTTGAGGACGGTACCTTAAACAATGTCCTCTAAATCCCTCACTCTACTAAGTAAACCCAAACCTTTTCCGGTTACCGAGCATACCACTGAGGAACAATGGTCAGGTGTATGGACTAAGTAGTATCTTGAAGGAAACATTGACTTTGGTTCTAGACTTAAGTGTTGTCCCTCACTCACAATATCTTGAAGTATACCTGGAATTAAAGTGCATGGATTACTCTCCCAAAGAAAATGATCCTTTACTTTTTTTAAGTCAGATATTAAAATTAGTCCTGATTTTATTTTCGAGTTTCTCTTTTTTGGATGTTTTCAGACAAACGTCTAACAAATTTTTTCTTTTTATTTATCTTAGATAAACACGAATCGAGGTTGCGAGTCCTAGAACTAATTATGAAGGTACAAGCAGAGAGAAAAAAACGAAACCTCCTAACAATCACCCATCCTTGAAAAAGCCGCGGATAAACTGGTGATGAGAGAAAACCGCAGTGGGTGCTCTACTCCCCCGAATGCACGACACTCGGTGAAACCGACCCCAAGAAAAAGGGGAGGAGAGGTACAAGTCGGGATGCCCTTACGGGCCCCCTTTATACAAAATACAAAAATATGGACAAGTGCCCTTAATTTTTTGTTACAAAAAATATTACAAGAAGAACCCTAGGTAATTCTTCCCTCAGCAACCGACCCATGAGAGAAGGGGTCGGTCTCTGCACTTTCAACTGCTTCAGCTTCTGAGGAAGCCGGCTGAATCTATAGACCCTGCAAAAATTAGTTAGAAAAATAAATACTCAAAAAGATGTAAATAAAAACCGTAAAAATGAAGAAAAGGCCGTAAAACAAAAAACTCTCACGAAAATCGAAAAAGACTCAAAAATTTAAAACCACGAATAATGGAAAATTTCGAAATTAGGTCAAAAATTGATGTAGAAATAACACCACATGGAAACGATGCCATTTTGATAATGCGGCTTTCACTAGTGGTTAAAGATTCTGTAGAGATTTCAGTTGTATAAAAAACTGCTAGATCACTCCATCTCGTACTGCTTTTACCAAGGATTCGATATGAACGGATGAGTGTGGATAACGGGGCTCCACTGCTTTTACCAAGGATTGGCTCACACCGATCGACAAACTAATTTAAATGATTTATACACCACGGCATTTAGGTTTTGATCAAGAGATTAGTATGCGAATCAAATCTCATACTGGTTAAGATGTTGACTCTCAAGTTTCATGAAGCCTTCGTTATTTTTATCTCATCCTCGAGCTTCACTAGACCAGGTCCAAATTTAAATATCAAATTACAATTCCTCAAATGAAACTTCAATTCATCTCAATCGTGAATGCAATTGTGCAAGTGAGTGAATATCATATTCTTTAAAGACAAGATTAAGAATGTAAAATAGCATACAAATCTTTCCAACTAGGGAAGTGTGAATTATTAAGTCTAAGACCCTAATGATTAAGACAAGCAAACTCTAAGTCTCTGGACCTCATAAATCAAGTGTTAGGGACATCTCAAGCCTCAAGTGAAAAGTGTAGGTGCAATGCATGTGTTTAAGTTGCTTGTGAGTTTTGTAGAATATCACTTTATATACTATGTTTCTGAATGTAAGCAGTGCTATTTCAAAGAAATATTACATTGATAGTATTCACACATTACGTTTGACTCAACCAATAGATTCACCTTGATGAAACGATTACATTGAAAATTGTTTCGTGTAAATCAGAGACCATCCTGAATTGTTATATAAAAGTGATCATTGATTTTTGTAGCACGTCAAACATAGTACCACATCTAGTAATTTGGAAGTGTCGTAGTAGCTTATAAATAGTAGAAGCTACTACTAGTGAACCAGGGCTTAAGAAGTTTGGAATGTGATTGAGGGTTCCAGTTGGGCCCAAGCCTAACATGTTTAACATGCCAATAATCCCCAATAAAGGATGGTCTAGGGCCCGTGACAATACAGATTTGTGCTCATTAGGCCATAATCATGTCATTAAGACTAATTAAGCGTGATTAACACAAATTACTCATGATTAGCGATAATTAAGTGTCATTAGCAAAAGTAGGACACATGGAGGGCAAATCATAGGACAAGTGTTGTCATGCATGCAGAACATGTGTCAACACAAATGGGTACCAAGTGTCATCATTCAAAAATGACATATCCCAAGTAAGGCATGTGGCATTATGCATGTGCACCAAACGCCCTCATGCATGTGCAAAATGTTACCTCATGCATATGAGCCATGTGTCATGGTGCATGAATGGCAAGTGTTGCCATGTGTCTTCATGCATGATAGGGAGGTGACAATTATCTTAGAGCCTCCCATAGATGTTGACACATCTCACACAAGCAAAGGGGTTGGAGGCCTATATATACCCATAAGCTCCTCATTTCTACTCATCCATCCCACACCACTCACACCACCTTAGAGCCAGAAAGTCGGGGAGAGTGCCGAAGGAGCACAGTAAAAGTTGCGGCGAAGCATTGTCGGCTATTAGGAGCACGATAGAAGCTGTCACGAATTGCTGTCAGCTATGGACTGTAGTGGAATTAAAACCGAAGTGCTGCAGTAATTGGATATGGATATAGGAGGTACTGACTAGAGGAGGTGACCTTGAATCAAGTTAGATAGAAGAATCAGGTGAGGGATTCTCATGTACTACTTTAAGCAATTATCTTTAACCTTTATGTGTGGTTCTGACATGTATTACATAACAAGCATGCAATCGTGTTTTCTAAAGCTTTTAATTATGAATTGCAAGTACCATATAGTAGATATGCAATCAGGTTTTTAGAAAGTATTTAATATCATTTCAAGTGTTTTATCTTGATATCACATTTTCAAGCATATAATTCTTTTTGGAACACAAAACATAAGTTTCACTACCGAGATTTGAGCTTTATATAAAGAAATATGATTTGGACAGTTACTATGCAATATGTATCTGTTTTCAAGCTCTTAATAATTTCCAATTGCAAGAATATGCATGCTACGTCAATTTTTTCATCAATTATCTATTATGAGGACAAGTTAGCTGAATCTGATTATTAATAGCAAGAAAAGAATCAGAATCAAAAGTAATAACCACAATAACTATTTTATACGAGTTGTGAACTAGCCATTAGAGATGGTGATGTCTTTAGATATGACTCCAAAATAGCCATTAGATAAGGCAAACCATTAGATATGGTATTGACAAGTCCAAGAAATGCCCTACGTTAATCGGTGTGAATTAAGCTTCAATGTATGTCATTTCGTTGTAGGAGAGAATTCGGAATCGTTCAAGAAATAACCACAAGAAATTAATCAATCTTATTCGGAGTGGTTTAATGTTTATTTTACTTGGGCAAGTCCCAAGGTTGAACTCAAGGAGACAAAGGAACAACCTAGAATTTTGTCTATCAAATTTTGTGCATGATTTTCGAGGCATAAGTTTTTAGTATTTTTTAATGAAATTTGGGATGCAAAATGCAAATTAGGCCAATTTTAACGACTAAAAAATAAATATCAACCAAACGATGTCCAAAAATTATAAAACTTGGCCTAGATGTATATTATGATGGAATGAATGTGCTGTATATTTTTTTCGAATTTTTGGATGCGAGATAAATATTTTATGAATTTATGAATGCAAACACAATGAATTTCAATAATTAATTATAATAAATATTAAACCTAAATATTTCCAAGAGATAAAATTATTCAAGGTCTCTCACTAGGTGATTAATCTCAAAAAAATCTAAAACCTTGAAAATCCTAGATTTAATATATATTAAAAATTAAAGATTGAAAACATGAAAAATGATTTTTATAGGACAAACCATGCATGAACATGCAATTCTTTTTGGGCATGATGTAACACACAATTATTCTTACAATTTGTGATTTTTTTGGCAACTTTTAGATCAAGGATTAATTACTCTTGAGTTTTAAGGATCAAGATGGGAAAAATATGTAATTTTCCTGGAGAATAATTATTGCAAATTAACTATGGAGCATACAAATGTCAGAAGCACGTAATAATGTAAAGAATTATTTGTAGAACAAAATGCCTATTTTTAATAAATAAAATGATGCAATGTAGAGGTTCAAAATAAAAGGGGAACACAGGGGTCTGTTTACAATAAATAAATTAAAATAAAAATACAGCACAGGGGTTGAACTAAGATTACCTAGCCCCCGGAGGGGGTTATTGCAAAACTGCTAGAGGGGTACGTGTTGTGGTAGGGGCGTCTTCGTAAATAGTGGAACTTGGAGGTGGCTTTTTTGCGAAGTTCCCCCAATACACGTGCCTCGCTCGTGTGCGGGGGCCTCGGGCTTCGTGCTCGAGGTCGGCGTGGCGAATGCAGCAAAGGACTAGGCGGAGGAGCAGGGCTGCCTCTGGCAATGGGGGTGTGGTGCAGCTCTTGGCTGGTGGTATCGAAGGCAGGGCTCTTCGCGAGGTGGTGGCGGATGAAGTCAAAGAAAGTGCAGGCGGAGATGGTCGTTGCTCCTGACATCGATGAAGTGCATGTCCCTGCTATTGGAGCTTGGCGGTGAAGCAATGGCCCTCAGAGCTCCTCGCTCCAGGAGATGTCGGTGAAGAATGACGGGGCAGGGTGAAGATTTAGCCTTTCAGCGCTGAGGTGAGGTGGTGTTTGACACTCAATGTGATCTGATGGGGTAGTAGTAGATGAAAATGGTGTAAGGTGATGGAATCGAAGTGGTAGTTGGGGTGAGCGGTGGCTCAACGACACAAAGCCGGAGCAGAAGCAGCTCGTATGAGGGGTGGTGACTTTAGATGCTATGATCGAGGAAGGCCGGATCTCGCCACAGGCTTGGAAGCACACTGGAGCTGTCACCTTTGGTGTGGTGGAATCCTTCGCCCTGTTGTGTATTGGCGGATGAATTCTGAGGGATGCCCAGCTATGGTTTAATAGGAAGAGGAGAAGGCTGGATATGGAAGGGGATTGGAGAGGGGCATCGACGAGATATGATTGGAGTTGACGTGGAGATTGATTCGAAGGAGACATGTGATTGTGCGGCAAGGATAACAGAGTTGATCGGAGGCGGGATACATGAGGGTGGTGGCGCCGCTATTCGCGGAGGGGAACGACGGAACGATTGGGAAAGGGGGAAGACAACACGTGCAGGGCGCGTGCGCAGGAGGCACTTACTCTACACATGTGGATTTTTTATTTTTATTTTATTTTTATTTTTTAAGAAAATAAATGAAAAATAAGGCTAAAAATGGGTGACATGTGGCAGCTCCAGGAGCTACCACCTGTCAATCCCACAAAAATCGAAAAAAATACCATAATAAATACATAAAAAATAGTAAATGACCTCGGATGGAAAAAAATTATTCACAAAAGTTACTCCTCTCGATGAGATCTACAACTTTCATGACTATGTCAAACCCAAAATCGATCATTCGTGCAAAGTGATATTTTTGGGTATCCCATGTTCATAGAACATCTTGATTTTTGAGTTTTATAATTTTTTTTATCATTTTGAATACAGATAAAAATTCGGAAAAAATATGTAAAATAAAAGATTAATATTCACACATTGATATATTTTTTTGGATTTTTATTAATTAATAAAAAGAAGAAATAAAACAAAACACGAAAATTGCAACTTTTGTACAAACGGTTAGTGAAGACTCGGATTCAGTTATGTTCTTTAATTTCAAGCTCATTTTGAATCTGGATTTTTATGCACTTTAATAAAAACTTTTATCAAAGTAATTAAATGAAAAAGAAATAAAATAAATTGGGTTAATTATGTGCATAAAATAATAGGTCAAAATCAGTTAAAATACAAAATGCATAAAAGAGGCTTAAAAACCAATTTTCACATATGAGCTCCGACTGACTTGAACATGGTCTTAATTTGAAGGTAATTGAACGCACATTAGTTCATAAGTGAGTAGGATCAAATCGGACATTGGATGACGAAGATATCAAGGTTTTAGTCTAGAAATCCTAGAACTTGGGTTTGGGTTTTTGGTCTACTTATTTAGGTTTAGTGATTTTTTTGTATTTTTCATTTATTCTTGTTAGAGACATGTACATAATGGAGGTAGTTTCAAGTCATTTGGAGTTAGCATGAATTAGTTAAAAATTAGGGAAGTTAGGCTATTTTACGAGCCAATGAGCTGAGATTTTTGGCTTCTTATTTTGTGCAATAACGAGTGATAAAATGCAATTCTTATCAATACATTCATGAATGGTAATTATGCAAAATAGTGAAGAAATACCAATGAATTTTAGGGATTTGAGATTAATTCACGACTTTTAGAGTGATGAATCTGGTATTCATCATCCCCTTATACTTAAACTGAGCTCATCACTGAGCATCTAATGCAATGCAATGAGGTGAAATGAGATTGGTTTCCATACTAAGACAATGAGCATAAGGTATAAATGAAACTAGATCCGACCTCTGGACTATTAGTTTGGCAGAACTTCTGTAAGACTTAGAATTTTAAAAATCAACAACCTCCAAGGTCTACACATCATTGCCACAGTTTCGGCTCAGAAGTCATCTTAGATCAATCCTCCTCCCAAAGCATACCCCATGAACATTGAACAATTGACTCATGTGTGAAAGGTTTTAGCTCTTCCTATCCACAATGTCAGACTACCACACGAAACTCCTCTCCAATAACTCATCCTCGGGGAGTCAGGTATTTCCTTCTAAGGTCTATTGCACTGTGTTCACAATCGAAAAGGGGGAGAAGTTAGAAGAAGGGGAAAAGAACTGGATGGTGACCTGTGTAGTCACCTCTCCTTGTGAAGCTGGTTAGTGTAGCCGAGTCTCCACCAAGATCTGTAGGTTTTCTTGAAGTTTGGACCTTTTTGGCCAAATATTTATTTGGTAGTAGGCTTCTTTGTATTTCGATTTTTGATAGCTTTGCATGGATCTTGTTGTGCCCCTACGGATATAGAATCTTTTTTCTGTACATGTTGTGGTGTCTTAGAAAAAAATTTGTGCCCCATCGTCCATCCCTTTTCCGAAGCTTTATTTCAACCCATACTTCGGTCTTTAATTGTCCACGCTACCAGAAAAGAAACTCACACAGTCTTCCAACTCCCCGTCTGAGTTGAGATAAGTTCATAGTGTGAGATTACAAATCAATTCAATATTCTAGAGTCGTACCTAGAAAGAAGAGACCAGGTTAGACACTGAGTCAAACACTGCACATTATCATGTGAAACTTGAAGAATTAAATCAAAGACCCAAGGCTTCTAAAATCATATTTCTCTGTGAAGTTCCTCTAAAAATTAGGTGGATTAAGGTCAAGTACAGACCACTCTCGGTTTCTGCTCATAGCTCGGTTCGGAACCCAAGGTCTTTTCACAAATGCAAATGCATGTAATACTGGATGGAGTCCGGGTATGTGAAATACCGACACGATTTTTTTGACTTTTTTAATGCAAGGATTTTTTTGTTTTTTTATGCAAAAATGAATAAGAAGCCATTTTTCAAAAAAAATTGGTTGGGCACAATCAGTATTAGTATTTTATTTTATTTTTTGGTTTTTTTGTTATTTTTTTGAAGTTAGTTACCCACCTCGTAAATACATATAGACTTACGCGAAAGTACGAGATATGGGTAAAATATACACATAGTATATATACACACCACCCTATACTTAGCGAGTGCTATGTCCTCAGAGCACAAGAAGTGAAAAGAAGACATAGCTCAGGTTATGCCCAAGAAAGTGAAAAAGAATTATAAATAATAGAAGTCAACCCGCCCCCCTATACTTAGGTTGTGAACAGTCTAAGTATATAAGAAGGGTGAAAAATGAGGTGGATAGTGGAAGATGTGGATGGAGAGAGTATATACATATGGGCATCGGTTCCCCCTATACTTAGGCTCTGGTTAGCCTAAGTATGGAAGAAGGGTGGAAATGTAGCGACCGTGAGAAGGATTGGATGAGGAGAGTGGTATATACAGATGGCATTGGTCCCCCCCTATACTTAAGCCTTTGCCTAAGTAGAGAAAGAATATGTACAAGGAGTCCGATGGGGTCGGGAGGGAGGTTTGCCAAGTATTAAGGCGGTTTTCGGTAGATCTTTTTGTGAGCCTGTGGTGGGAGATCGTAATGATAGCAAGAGGATGAAGCATAAGATTCCCAAATATCATCAGAGTCATTTTCAAAAAATCTTTGAAATATTCCTCCATGGTCAATGCATGCCCCACATATTTGTCCTTGATTATCTTAATGTTAGTGCACTCCTGAGTTGGATTGAATTAGTCAAGGTAGTCAGAGAAGCTCAGGTGAGCCCATGCATAAGTATCAAGATCATATAAGAAACACTTTTCCATGGTGAGAGCAATGAGAAATGGAGGGTTGGGGAGAGTATCTGTGGTAATGGTCAGTTTAAAAGCCGCTATCTCAGGTGTAGCAGCGGGGTAGGTCTCTTCTACCACTTGGTAGTTACAGCTGTTGACGTCTTTGTGGGTTGTCTCAGAATCTCATGGTTCCTTAAAGACCGAGTGAGATCGAAATGCTCCCAATGTTGTAAAATTGATTTCCCGAGTCTCGCACTCAATAATTTCCTTAGCCAGTGCCAAGAATGGTTTTCCAAGAATGATTGGAGACTGGTGAATTCTCCTTGATTCTCAATATCAATTATCGTGAAGTCTACCTTGAGCGCAATGTAATGATGACCGAAATGGTTCCTCTCGGCTTCTTTATCGATCAATCAACCAGTTGAACAATCTCTCTTATCTTCCCGATAGGTCCAAGTCTGAGATTATCAAATACAGAGATCATGAGGATATTAATTGGTGATTCATCATTGACTCGAGCATTATTGGGTAAGTGTTGCATTTGATTTCACAATCAAATCTGGGCAACCGCTTCACTCTACGACTCTTGGTCTTTCTCCTCAACACCTAGGAGGTGGCCGTTGATAGGATATGTCTTTCGGTCCTTGTTCTCTTCATGGCCGACTTTTTTGGCATTAATTTACTCATTACAAACCCTTTAAGGTTGAGGAAGTCTTTAATGGCCTGAATTAAGGGAAGTTTAAACATCAATCTTTTATCCAATGATTCCCTTAGAGTAGGATCCGGATTCCTCAAATCCTCTCCACTTTCAATTTTATGATTTTTTCTGTTTTTTCAAATTTTTGGGTGTTTTTGAATTTTTTGAATTTTTTGGTCTTTTTGGTGTGGTGTGTAGATGTGTCTCTTTCCATAGATGAGAAGGGGATTTAATGTACTGAGTTAAAATCAAAGTCAGAGTTATTCCTAGGGGAATAATGTGCAGAAGTATTGCTATCAGAGTCATCCCTAGTGTGCAAAGAGTTTATGGGTTTCTAAATATCCTCAAAGTGTTCAACATTAGATCCAATCATATTATCTTCCACTTCCATGTCCGAGCTACCATAAAATGAAATTACTCGATCAATGAAACTTCTAATTTATCCTCAAGGATTTCATATCTCTTAATTATCTTAGAAATTTCATCCTAAAAAAATTTTCCTTACAAATCATAGGATTAGTCTTCTCAATTAGAGGATACTCCCGAAAACCTGAAGTCATACTCAACATACTATGACTCAGGCATGCATTGCTGGGTTGAGTAGAGTCCATTCCCATGGTCATGATTGATTGGATCCTTATATCATGGAATCATACAGGGTACATGTATGTTGATAGAATTAGCCAAGTCCTTTGTATGTGCAGGTTGTCCAGATTGGTCAATAGTGTCAATCCAATACAGACGATCAGGATGTGCGGGCCTCCCCATTTGTTTTGATCGTTCCATCATGTTATTCCCTAAGGTCTAGTCCGGGTGTGGTTCTGTGAATGGTTGATCTGTCCCAATATTATGATGAGGAAAGAATGGAATTGGTTGGGATTGATGTCTTGGCCAGCCATTTGTCTCTAAATTGGTTTGATCATTGAATGGTTCATGAGGTCCAGGGAGAAATCAGGAATATGTTCGGTCGCCCCAAGATGGATTTTTATCATTTGTAGCAAAGGCTTAGGGAGATGGCAAACACGATGAAGTATCGAAGTTGGTCGGATGATCTGAATTATGGATTGGATTTTATAGAGTGGGTTGGATTCATCCGTGGGTAAGAGTGTCTCGTAAATGTCGGAGCATGGTTGGTTGAAGGATATTTTGAGGATTTGAGTTTGAGCGAGACAAATTCATTTTCATAGTACATATCAAGAGGGTGCTCGAACAAAAGTTGCATAATTTTCAAAGGAGGTTTATTACTTGACATACTGGATCTTGGATAAAGATGTTCAAGTGCTTGGAATACTCAACAGAAGAAACCTTAATTTTTTTCAAGACCAAGAAAGGTTAGTGATGGCACAAATGTGCAATTTTTGATCTTTGAAATCGATTCATGTACACCAATGCAAATGCAATACAAACCCTAGTTTCACCAACACACACAATGAAGCCGTAAGAGTTCGGCAATTATCTTTTTAATTTTAGTTGGTGATAAATTCAATCTTGCAAAAAATTTAGTGAGCTGTTAGGTGCCAAAAAGTTTCTTAAATATTGACTCAAATTCTTACGACTAGTTGCACCTACTTTCAGCTAGTATGGGTGTAAGTACGAATCGTAAAACAACTACCTGTGTTACTTAAGGATTGATCCTTACGTAGTGTCCTTTAAACCATCCACTCTACTAAAGAAATCCAGACCATTTACTGGCTACCCGTATTCCTCACTGATAAGTGGCTAATAATTTTTACAGAATCAATAGTCAATATGAAAATTTGGATTTGGGCTCTACAATTAAGTGTCATCTCTCGCTCACTCAGAAAAATAAATGAATCAAGGTCTGGGTTGCTCTCCCACAAAAATTCTTGATTTTATGGATTAATTAAAGTCGGCTATATTTAGTAGTCCTAGTTTTAATAAGGCGATCACTGAGAAATTAGGTTAGCAAAAATACACGTCTACCATCCAATCCCAATTTTCTTTATTATGTGTCAAAATAGGAGGGAGAACGGGAAAAATCGATGCACGTGAAACAATGATGTATGTTCAGATAGAAGATTTACAGTGATTCCTCGCAATCTCCATGTAGGATGCAATAGAAGAATTGAAAAACTATTCTAAATGAATACAAGCTGATGAAAATTGCACCTAGCAGAAAGTTCTATTAGTCGGGAAGAAATGAGTTAAATTCGACCAAGTTGATCGATCTAATGTGCATGTGAATTAAGTGAAGTGTGGTCCTAGGTTCTACGAGCACAATAAAAAATACTAGAAGCTTTAATATCCGTATGTGCAGGTCTAACCTACGAGCCACTCAAGTCGATCCCCACCCTCACCGAAGAGTGAAATAGGACACGACACACCAAAGAAAAAGTTCAAGGTCTTGTTACACACACGAGAGTCCAAACGGACACCGCTAGAAATGAGAATTAATTACAGAAAATTAAATTTGTAGCCCAAACTCTACGCTCTCTCACAACTCGACTCGATCTTAATTTTATTTGTGGTTTTTCAGGCATCGATGAAGATGCGTCGGCTTCGTGGGAAACAGCTCCATGTACGTCGGGTACCTCGCATGAAAAATAAAAGAGCGAGTGTAAGAGAGTGACACCAAAATTTATCAAAATAAAGATAGAAAATAAATGCTTGAAAGATAAATGAAAAATGTATGGTGGCATGTTCGGGGGTCAGACTACCCGAATGTGTGGAAAACAAAGCACTAATTTTTTTAGACAAAATCTAAGTCGTTTGCCTACCCGGAAATGACGCCATCTGACGAGTCTGAGAAATACCATACGTTAATCGGTGTGAATTAAATTTTAATGTATGTTATTTCGTTGTAGGTAGGAATTCGGAATCGGTCAAGAAATTACCACAAGAAATTAATCAATTTTATTCGGAACGGTTAAATGTTTATTTTACTTGGGAAAGTTCCAAGGTCGAACTCAATGAGGAAAGGGAACAACTTAGAATTTTGTCCATAAAAGTTCATGTATGATTTTTGAGGCATAAATTTTTAGTATTTTTTAATGCAATTTGGGATGCAAAATGCAAATTAGGCCAATTTTAAGGACTAAAAATTTAAATATCAATCAAACAATGTCCTAAAATTATAAAACTTGGCCAAGATATCAATTATGATGGAATGGATGCACTGTATTGTTTTTGGAATTTTTGGATGCGAGATAAATATTTTATGAATTTATAAATGCAAACACAATAAATTTCAATAATTAATTATAATAAATATTAAACCTAATTATTTCCAAGAGATAAAATTATTCAAGATCTATCACTACATTATTGATCTCAGAAAAAACCTATACATTGAAAGTCCTATATTTAATATATATTAAAAATTAAATATTGAAATTATGCAAATGATTTTTATAGGGCAAACCATGTATGAAAATGCAATTCTTTTTGGGCATGATGTAACACACAATTAATCCTACAATCTATAAAATTTTGGCAATTTTTGGAGCAAGGATTCATTATCTATGAGTTTTAAGGCATAAGATGGGAAAAATACGCAATTTTCAGCGAGAATAATTATTACAAATTAACCGTATAGCATAAAAATTTCACAAGCATACAATAATGTAGAGAATTATCGATGTAGATGTTCTAAATAAAAGGGAAACACATGGGTCTGTTTGTAATAAATAAATTTAAATGAAAATACATCACATGGGTTGAACCGAGATTACCTAGTCCCCAAGGGGGTTATTACAAAACTTCTAGAGGGGCACATGTTTAGCATGTGCCCTATGTGGTAGTGGGTGTCTCCGTAAATATCTGAACTTAAAGGGGGATTTTTTGTAAAGTTCCTCCAACGCATGTGCCTCATACGTGTATGGAGGCCTCGGGCTTCATGCCCAGCATTGGCATGGTGGATGCAACGAAGGACCAGGTGGAGGAGCGGGGATGCCTCTGGCGATGACGGTATGGTGCAGCTCCTGGCTGGTGGCTTTTCACGAGGTGGCAACCGATGTAGTAGAAGAAAGCACGAACGGAGATGGTCGTTGATCCTGGCATCGATGAAGTATGGGGCCCTGCTACTGGAGCCTGGCAATGAAGCGTTGGACCTTGGAACTCCTCGCTCCAAGAGATGTCGGTGAAGAACGACGGGGCGGAGCGAAGCTTTAGCCTTGCAATGAAGATGAACGAGGCAAGGTGGTATTTGGCACTTGATGGGATCCGAAGGGGGTAGTAGTATATGAAGGTGGTGTGAGGATATGGAATTGAAGTGGTAGCTGGTGGGGCGAGCAGTGGCTCAACAGCACGAAGCCGGAGTAGAAGTAGCTCGTACGAGCGGTGGTGACTTGAGCTGCTACGACCGAGGAAGGCCAGATCTCGTCACATGCCTAGAAGCACACTGGAGCTGTCACCTCTGATGTGGTGGAATCCTTTGCCCTGTTGTGTATCGACGGATGAAGTGTGAGGGATGCCCGTCTATGGTTTAATAGGAAGAGGAGAAGGCTGTATACAGAAGGGGATTGGAGAGGGGCAGCGACGAGATCTGATTGGAGTTGGTAAGGAGATTGATTCGAAGGATATCTGTGATTGTGCAGTGAGGATCACGAAGTTGATCGGATTCGAGATACGTGAGGGTGGTGGCACCGCTATTCGCGGAGGAGAACGACGGAACGATTGGGAAAGGGGGAAAACGACACGTGCAGGGCGCATGGGCATGAGGCATGTGCTCTGCACATGCGAAATTTTTATTTTTTCTTTATTTCTTGTTTTTTATTATTTTTTAATAAAATAAACAAAAAATAAGGCTAAAAATGGGTGACATGTGGCAGCTCCAGGAGCTGCCACCTGTCAACCCCACAAAAATCGAAAAATAAAAACCATAATAAATATGTAAAAAATAGTAAATGACCTCGGATCAAAAAATTTTGTTCACAAAAGTTGCTCGTCTCGATGAGATCTATAACTTTCATGAAGAGACCAAAACTAAAACCGATCATTCGTGCAAAGTGATATTTTTTGGGAATCCCAAGCACATAGAATATCTTAATTTTTGGGCTTTATAAATTTTTTATCATTTCAAATCTAGATAAAAATCCGGAAAAATATGATAAAATAAAATATAAATATTTACATATTAATCTATTTTTTTGGATTTTTATTAATTAAGAAAATAAGAAATAAAATAAAACACGAAAATGCAACATTTGTACATACGATTAGTGAAGACTCAGACTCAGTTAATTTCTTTGATTTCAAGCTCATCGTGGATCTGTACTTTTACGTACTTTAATAAAACTTTTATCAAAGAAAATTAATGAAAAATAAATAAAATAAAATGGGTTAATTATGTACCTAAAATAATAGGTCAAAATCAGGTAAAATACAAAATGTACAAAAGAGGCTCAAAACCCAATTTCATATATGAGCTCCGATACACTTGAACTCGGTCTTAATTTGAAGGTAATTGAATGTACATTAGTCCAAAAGTGAGTAGGATCAAATCAAACACTAGATAAGGAAGATATCAAGGTTTTATTTGAAGGTAATTGAATAGACATTAGTCCAAAAGTGAGTAGGATCAAATCGAATACTAGATAAGGAAGATATCAAGATTTTAGTCCAGAAATCCTAGAACCAGGGTTTGGGTTTTTGGTCCACTTATTTTTGTTAGTGATTTTTTTGTATTTTTCATTTATTCTTGTTAGTTATATGTACACAATGGATGTTGTTTCAGGTCATTTGGAGTTAGCATGAACTAGTTAAAAGTTAGGGAAGTTAGGCTATTTTACATGTCGATGGGCTGAGATTTTTGGCTTCTTATTTCGTGCAATAATGAGTGATAAAATGCAATTCTTATCAATACATGCATGAATGGTAGTTCTGTAAAATAAATGAAGAAATGCCAATGAATTTTAGGGATTTGAGCTTAATTCATGACTTTTATAGTGATGAATATGAGATTCATCACGTATCAAGAGGACTTTGGGTCCACATTCTGTATACATATAGGGTTGGGCCGTATGCATGGTGTCTTTTAACTTTGGGACCGTCTGCGCGTATGACTAAACTTTGTTTCAACGTTCATGAGCCCGTTAAATTAGCCACAGTGGTGATGATTGATGCAGAAAGCTTAATAGTGATAATTATGTTTCAATTTACTTTTTTTGAAGTCATTTCAATGTTTAATTGCAAACTAGCATGTTTTTATATTATTACTATCATAAAGTCTCTATCAAGTTATTTAAAGCATTCAACACAAATTCTGGCATGATACTCATATTTAACTTACAAGTATGTTAAAGCATTCTATGCAAGTTATTTCAACATCTGGCTATATATGTAAAAGCTTGAGATCCATTCACTGGGTCTAAGCTCATAAATGGGTTGAGACTCATCGCTCAATATTATTATTTTGTACAGATCAACTGAATCACAACTAGAAGGAGGAAGGACTGTATATACACTAGCAGGAGGTGGTCTCGTTTTTTTTCATTTTTTTGTTGTTTTGTAAGGACATGTAATAGAACTTGTGTAACACTCTTCTTGGTAAAGTGAACTTCAATAAAATGATGATGTATTTGTGAGTTTTGCCACATGTATACATTTGAGGAGATAAGAAAAGAAAGATCTCTGTCATGACATGTCCCGGTTAACATGATAGGTCATGACAACTTGTGGTATCAGAGTAAAGGTTTTAGGATCTTGAGTAAGAATAATATTAGGAGTTGATATATAAATTTTGGAAGACACTTTAGTTATCATAATTTGATTTGAACTTAGAAGAAAATTGATGTTATAATCTTGAGGATAATTGGAATCGTTAGAGTATTTATGTTGATGAAGGATCTAACTGAGGTTTTTTTAGAAAACAATGGCAATAGAGCAACCACATGTGACCACCCAAGGCCCTAGTCCGGAGAATGATAATAACACCAACAACACGTATTGACACGTTGACCTTGATGGCTCAAACACTCAGAGGCAGGGTTGTGCAGTCCATTAAAAGACATGAATTTGAGCACCGGTTGTCATTTGAACATGTAAAGAAGTTGGGACCAGAACCATTTGTAGGAGACACTGATCCAAAGAAAACTAGGGAATGGTTCAAGCTTATGGAGAAAATATTTACTTTAATGGATTTACGGATGAATAGAAGGTGAAATATACAATATTTCTGCTGAAAGATAGCGCTCATGATTGGTGGACATCGTTGAAGATGAAATACTTAAACCCATCTCACATTACATGGGAGATCTTTGTGAAGGAGTTCAATGAAAAATATTACCCAAGGGTATATCATGAGGAGAGACATAAGGAGTTCCTATTCCTTACTCAGGGAAGCAAATTATTTAATGAATATGAGAAGAAATTCACAGAACTTTCAAAGTTTACTGCTTCTTTGGTAGCAACGGAGGAAGAAAAGTGTAGATGTCTAGAAAATGATATGCATATTGACTTAAAGGAAATGGTTTCAGACATGGTATTTACTGATTATGCAAAATTAGCGGAGGTTGCTCGTAGGGCTGAACGAGTAGTGCTAGAAAGAAGGAAATACAATGATCATGGGAAGAAAAGGTTTGCAGATAGGCTACAATGGAGGGGAACCCTGCACAAAGAACTGAGAATAGCTGGGAATTCAAGGCAAGAATATGTCAGCCCATAGAGTTCAAGGGAATCAAACAAATAGATTTACATTAGGACTTCTGAAAATAGAACACTTTCTTTTCCATAATGTACTAATCGTGGAAAGTTTCATCTGCGGATTTGTCGCAAGGGGATGATGAGGTGTTACTGCGAGATAGGCCACATACGTCAGAATTATCCCACACTTGGACAAGTCCGTAGGGTTATGGGAACATTGACACAAAATGGAAATTGTGATATCGTTACTGGTCATCCTTAAGCTACAAGAGAACAAAATAAAAATAATGCACAGAAAATATCAAACCAGAGAGAGGAAAAAGCTTTTGTTATGATCTTAGAGGAGGCCATATCTGCAGATGATGTTGTATCAGGTACCACTCTTATTTTTGGTAGAAGTGCACATACTCTTATTGATTCTGATGCAAGCCATTCATTTATTTCACAAAGATTCTCCATATATACTAATAAAGTAACGAGTACTCTCAAGCATGCTTTAGCAATTTCTTTGCCTAAGAGAGAACCGGAAATCATTAGAAATGTTCTCCGAGATTGTTTGGTTAAGAAAGGAGAAAATTATATTGAAGTAGACCTGATTCCTATGGAGATAAAGGAATTTGATGCTATCATAGGAATGGATTTCTTAAGTACATATGATGCTCCTATAGACTGTCATAAGAAGCATGTTACTTTTAGAAAACTAGGTGATGTCGAATTCACTTTCTATGGAGAAAGAAAGATATATCCGACCCATGTCATCTCCTGTCTCTTAGCCCAGAAGTTGTCAAGGAAAGGATGTTCCTCTTATGTTGCTTATGTGTTTAATAAAAAAGTAGAAGCAATAAGTTAAAAAAATATTTCTATGGCGAAGGAGTTTTCAGAAGTGTTTCCAAATGAACTCCAGGAGTCCCTCTTGATAGGGAAATTGAATTCACTATTAACCTCATTCCAGGTACCAATCCAATTGCCTTAGCTCCTTACAGAATGGCCCCAGCTGAACTTAAAGAACTCAAAACCTAATTGCAGAAGTTGACATATAAGGAATTTATACAATCCAGTATGCCTCCTAGGGGTGCTCATGTTCTATTTGTCAAGAAGAAAGATGGTTCCACGAGACTTTATATAGATTATAGAAGACTTAACAGAGTGATTGTCCGCAATAACTATCCTATGCCCAGAATAGATGACTTATTTGATCAGTTGCAAGAGGCTTCTGAATTTTCAAAGATAGATTTGTGATCAGGGTATCATTAGCTAAAAACTAGAGTCGAAGATGTTCCTAAGACTGCCTTTAGAACTCATTATGGACATTACGAATTCATAGTAATGCCTTCTTGATAGCTTATCTTAGCCGGATTGAACTAGGACTGAAATACCTAACTCTGTCATCCCCGACTATCTTATTAAGGCCGAGGCCTTTCAGCTACTCACTACGCTTGATACTCTTTCCCATAGTTAGGTCTCATTCGCTTCGCTCTTAGGTCCATGAGAAGAGTTTTAAGGAACTCGAGAATCATCTTACACCTACCCTTAGCCTTCCTTCAGGATAAGGTAATTTTGTAATCTATAGCGATGCCTCAAGACAAGGGTTGGTTGCTTCCTGATGCATAATGATAAGGTAATTTCTTATGCTTCTAGAAAGCTAAAACAACATGAGTTAAATTACCCAACTCATTACCTTGAATTAGCAGCTATAGTGTTTGCCTTAAAGATCTGGAGACACTACCTATATGGTGAAACTTATCAAATCTTTACGGGTTATAAGAGTTTGAAATATATTTTCTCTCAGAAAGAGTTGAATTTGAGGTAAAGAAGATGGTTAGAACTAATCAAAGATTATGATTGTTTCATAATGTATCACTCAGGGAAAGCAAATGTCGTGGCTGATGCTCTCAGTTGAAAGTCTATGGGTCATCTATCTCACTTAAGAACAGAGTATTTACAGTTGAAAGGGTTACGTGCAAATTTAACCATAAATAATTCTGAAGCCTTATTAACATCCTTACAAGTGAGCCCCATACTATATGATAAAATTAAGGAAACACAAGTCCATGATCCTAAGATCGTTAAAACAATTAAGGAGATTAAGGGAGGTGATCAAGCAGAATATACAATAGATGGTCAAGGGGTCTTATCATTTAAAGGAAGATTGTGTGTTTCGAGGAAATCTGATATAAAGACTGAGATTCTGGATGAGGCACATAAATCCATGTATGCTATGCACCCAGGAAGTACTAAGATGTATAGAACACTTAAGACATACTATTGGTGGTCTGGCATGAAGAAAAAGATTGCAGAATATGTTTCTAGATGTCCTATATGCCAATAGACTAAACCATGGCATTTGAAACATGCAGGTACATTACAGCCACTTCCTATACCAGAATGGAAATGGGAACACATCACTATGGATTTTGTTACGAGATTTCCAAGGACCCATCGAGGCTATGATGCAATATGGGTCATAGTAGACAGCTTAACTAAATCTGCAAATTTCTTATCCATTAACATGGCATACAATCTAGACCACTCGGGAAAGATTTTCGTTAATGAGATAGTTAGCCTTAATGGGGCACCTGTGTCAATTGTATCCGATAGAGATCCACGATTCACTTCCAAGATTTGGCCAAGCTTACATAAGGTTATGGGAACAAAATTAGCATTTATTATAGCCTTTCATCCTCAAACAGATGGTCAATAAGAATAGATCATCCAGACTCTTGAAGACATGCTCAGAGCTTGTGCACTGGGCTTTAAAGAAAGCTGGCATGAACCTCTCTCGCTTATAGAGTATGCATACAATAACATCTATCATGCTAGTATTGGGATGACACCTTATAAAGCCTTATATGGTAGACCATGTAGAACACCTGTATGTTGGAGTGAGGTTGGAGAACAAAAATGGGTTCAACCTGATTTAATACAAAACACAATATAAAAAGTTGATGAAATCAAGAGATGCTTGAAGGCAGCACAAAGCAGACAGAAAAGTTATGCAGATAAACAAAGAAGAGACTTAGCATTTCAAGTGGAAGACCATGTGTTTCTGAAAGTATCTCCATGGAACGGCCTAATCAGATTCGAGAAGAAAGGGAAACTAAGCCCTAGATACATTGGCCCTTATGAGATCACAGAGAGAATTGGAAGTGTGGCCTATCGTCTTCGACTTCCATCAGAACTAGCAGGAATACATGATGTCTTTCATGTCTCCACACTTTGGAAGTATATTCCAGATCCATACCATGTGATACAATACCAAGAAATTTAATTGAAGGAAGATCTATCATATAAGGAGGTTCCTGTAAAAATTCTAGATTATAAAGTACAAGAGCTTCGTACAAAGAGGATTCCCTTGGTCAAAGTTTTATGAAGGAATCATGCAATAGAAGAAGCCACATGGGAATGAGAGGAAGAAATGAGATCGCAATATCCTTACTTATTCTCAATCTAGCAAAGATACTTCAATCTCAAGGATGAAATTTATTTCAAGTAGGGGAGAAATTGTAATGCATGTTTTAAGTAGTTTATGAGTTTTGTAGAATATCACTATATATACTATGTTTCTGAATTTAAGCAGTGTTATTTCAAAGAAATATTGGATTGATAGTATTCACATATTACATTTGACACAACCAATAGATACGCCTTGATGAAATGATTATATTGAAACTTGTTTCGTGTAAATCAGAGACCATCTTGAATTGTTATAAAAGAGTGCTCTTTGATTTTTGTAGCACGTCAAACATAGTACCACATCTAGTAATTTGGAAGTGTGGTAGTAGCTTATAAATAATAGAAGCTACTACTAGTAAACTAGGGCTTAAGAAGTTCGGGTTGTGATTGACGGGTCCAGTTGGGCCCAATCCCAACATGTTGAATGGGCCAATAATCCCTAATAAAGGATGGTCTAGGGCTCGACACATTACTGATTAGTGCTTATTATACCATAATCATGTCATTAAGACTGATTAAGCACGATTAACACAAATTACTTGTGATTAGTGATAATTAAGTGTCATTAGCAAAAGTAGGACACATGGAGGGTAAATCATAGAACAAGTGTTGTCATGCATGCAGAACATGTGTCAACACAAATGAGTGCCATGTGTCATTATTAAAAAATGACATATTTCTTAGTGCATGTAAGGCATGTGGCATTATGCATGTGCACCAAATGCCCTCATGCATGTGCAAAATGTTCCCTCTTGCATATGAGCCATGTGTCATCGTGTTGCCACGTGTCTTCATGCATGATAGGGAGGTGACATGTGTCTTAGAGCCTCCCTTAGACATTGACACATATCACACATGCAAAGGGGTTGGAGGCCTATATATACCTATATGCTCCTCATTTCTTCTCATTCCATCCCACACCACTCTCACCACCTCAGAGCCAGAAAGCCGGAGAGAGTGCTAGAGGAGCATGGTAGAAGCTGCGTGGAAGAGCTTTCAACTATTAGGAGCATGATAGAAACTGTAGTAAAGTACTCTCAGCTATCGACTGCAGTGGAATTCAAAATAAAGTGTTGCTGCAGTCAGAGACGGATATAGGAGGTACTGAACAGAGGAGGCAACCCTGATTCGAGTTATATATAAGAATTAGGTGAGGAACAAGTGCCACTTTAAGCAATAATCTTTAGCCTTTATGTGTGGTTTTGACAAGTATTATATAGCAAGTATGCAATCATCTTTTCTAAAGCTTTTAGGTATGATTTGCGTGTACCATATAATAGATATGCAATCAGGTTTTTGAAAAGTATTTCAAATATTGTTTCAAGTGTTTTATCTTGATATCACATTTTCAAGCATATAATTCTTTTCGGAACACAAAACATAAGTTTCACTACTCAGATCTGAGATTTACATAAAGAAATATGTTTTGGACAATTACTATGCAATATGTATATGTTTTCAAGCTCTTAATAATTTCCAGTTGCAAGAATATGCATGCCATGTTGATTTCTTTTCATGAATGAGCTATTATGAGCATGAGCTAGGTAATACGGATAATTAGTGGCAAGAAAAGAATCAGAATCAAAAGTAAGGACCACATTAGCTATTTTATACAAGTCACGAACTAGCTATTAGATATGGTGATGTCTTTAGATATGACCCTGAAACAACCATGAGATATGGCAAACCATTAGGTATGGTATCAAGAGGACTTTGGGTCCGCATTCTGTATACATATAGGCTTTGGGTCGTAAGCAGAGTGTCTTTGGTCTTTGCGACCGTCTGCGCGCGTGTCTCAGCTTTGTTTCAATGTTCATGACCCCGTTAAATTAGCCATAGTTGTGATTGATGCAAAAAGCTTAATAGTGATAATTATGTTCCAGTTTACTTCTTTTGAAGTGATTTCAGTGTTTAATTGCAAACTAGCATGTTTTTGTATTATTACTATCATAAATTCTCTATCAAGTTAGTTTAAAGCATTCAACAAAAATTTTGGTATGATACTCATATTCAACTTACAAGTATTTTTAATCATTCTATGTAAGTTATTTCATTGGCTATATATGTAAAAGCTTGAGATCCATTCACTGGGTCTAAGCTCATAAATGGATTTAGACTTATCCCTCTATATTATTATTTTGTATAGATCAATCGAGTCACAACCAGAAGGAGGAAGGATTGTATATACACTAGTAGGAGTTGGTCTCATTTTTTTGTTTTTTTGTTGTTGTTTTGTAAGGAGATGTAATAGAACTTGTGTAACACACTTCTTAGTAAAGTGAACATTAAATACAATGACAATGTATTTGATGACTTTTGCCACATGTATACAATTGAGGAGACAAGCAAAGAAAGATCTCTGTCATGACCCGTCCCGGTTTGCATGACAGATCGTGACAGTAGGTTTCAGGGAAAAGCACCAAATCAAAAGTAACAAGTTAATAAGTTAGAGATTAATTGAAGGATTTTTATAAACAAGAGCAAGTATCCTTAAGACACAAACACATATACAGAAATAAGACTGACAATACAAGGATATCCAAACACAACTCTACTTCAATTCCTTAACATCAAAATCTGACTTTGAATCTCGGGGGTTTGAAATCGTAGGCTGCCGTATGCTTCACTTGTTTTTCCTCACTGAGTAAACCTCAGAATATGAACAAAGAAAGATCTTCATCAACTTGGACAATGACTCTCCTAGAATGATGCCATTCTTCCTCAAAGGTAATATCCATAACAACATGGGAAGACCTAAGATTCTTTGAAATAGAGGGAAGACATATCCAACCCTTGGCTCTTGCAAAAATTAAGATGACACTCAGATGACTGAATATCCTCAAGAAAAGGTGTAGGCTCCTTTATATCTAACTCTTCTAAAAAATATTATCTTCGTCAAGCGACATCACTTTTTTTTTCAAAGAACTCCTTATCGACTTGATCTTACAAAATATCAAGGTTAAATGCAGACTCTTTTCCATGCTAGACTCTACAAAATACCTTAGAATAGACAATCTCATATAGACTAAAAATCAGACAGTTCAATGGACAATCACACCCGTTCAAAACCTAAGACACTTGGGAAGAAACTGAAGAGACACAAAGGTTACTCTTTAATTACAAGTTAATTCCATTCACACCCTTAAAGTTTGAAAATAATTTTGAAACTTTTTTTAAAAACCATGTCACATAAGCATTGGTTTCCCAGAACATTTTACAAAGATTTTCAAATCAAATCACGTTGTATTTTCACAAACCCATGTAAAATACTTTGAAAACCAATCAAATTGGTATATAAAAGTTTTTAATACTTTTAAAAACAATTTGTACAATACTCAATTCAAAAATAATATGATACCCATAACCCCAAGATTTTTTTTTAAAGTTAAAACCATGAGCTATGGCTAAAGCATATATGAAATGTATACAACACACCCCCTATATTTAGATCTTGTTATGTCCTCATAACACAAAGTGGTATGAAAGCATAGATCATGCTAAATGTAAATAAATATACAAGAATTGAATCAAGAATGTCCAAAGAGGAGTAAAATAACAAGTCACTTAAGAATGGAATGAAATGCTCCCCCCTACGTAGGCTTATAATAGCCTATGTATGAAGGAGAAAGGAAAAATAAAGTAGAGAGACCAACTGAAAGGAAACTGAAGGATATGCAAGATAGGGTTGAGCCCCCTATAATTAGGCTAAAAATAGACTAGTTAGGAGTAAGAGTTTACATATAGAAGAAACTAGACCCTAAAAGAATAAAGTTAGAAAGAATCATAATCTTTATGATGCTAAGTTTGACTGATGTGAATATTCAAACTGTAACTTCATGTCGTATCTAAATTGTCTGCAAAGGATCAATTGACATGAAGTCAATAATCTCAACAAGCGTTAGTCATTCTTTGGACTCCACGAAGTGCTTCAGCAGCTGCCCATTGACCAAGAAGGAAGGTGTACCATATGAAAGATCTACAATCTCTACACTGCCATTTCCATGTACTTCCTTAACTATGTAAGTGGATTTCATTTTCCCGTGGAAGATCCGTAACTTAGCATTAAAAATCATACCTTTTACCGTGGACAAAGTTCACGCATTGAATATGCGAATCATACCACTTCTTAACCTTGTCTTTATAGATCAAGCTGTTGTCATATTCTCTATTACGGATTTCCACCAGCTCATTAAGGTTTAGGTCTCTACAAAGCTTTCTAAGGTGACAACTCCAATTAATTTTCTTGATTGCCCACTCAAACTTATGAATTAATTCAGCGGGCAAATGACATGGCTTGCCATAGATCAACCTAAAAGGTAAAGTACCAAGAGGGGTCTTATAGACTGTCTCGTAGGCCCACAAAACTTGATCAAACAATTGAGACCAATTCTTCCTATCAAGAAAAACTAACTTATGAAGAATACACTTCACCTCCCTATTTGAAACCTCTGCCATATCGTTCTACTGTGGGTGGTAAGGACTAGCAACTCTATGCCCAAACTTGTAGTCCTTAGCAAATATCTCGTCTCTCTATTCACAAAATGGCTACCCCCATCAGAAATGAAACCTTTGGAATCCTGAACCTTGAACTATATGCTCCTTGATGAACTTATAGACAATCCTACTATTTACAGCTCAGGTTGGGATAGCCTCCATCCACTTAGAAAGCTAATAAATTATTAACAAGATGTATTCAAATCCATGTCTATTGGGAAAGGGACCCGTGATATCTATGCCCCATACATCAAATACATCACAAAAAATCACAAGCGGCATCTCATCTATATAGCCAACTATCCCTCCTATCCTTTGGCAAATAGGGCATGACCGTACAAAATCATTGAAGTCTGTAAACAAGAGCGGTCAAAATAGTCCACATTGAAGCACCTTGTGTGTGGTCCTTTTTATTGAATGGTGTCCTCCTGATGAATATGCATTTCATCATCTTTATTCATTAATTTTAGCTTAAAATCCCTTATAAAACACCAGTTGATATCAATAGATCGTTTAGTTTACTCTTATTCTTGTGTAAAAATTGTATATTTATCATTATTTTTACCTAAAATAAATAAATAAAGGAAAAAGGAAGAACATAAATACTGTATATATGCAATAGATACAGGTTGAGAGTTGAGAGAAGGTCGAGACTTAACCTGATCGACAAGGAATAAATACTGTATATATGCAATAAATAGGGGGATATAAGTTCTAAATACTAAAAAATGTTAGAAAATCAATTATTTCTTGTTTTTATTCATTACTTGTACACCATTGTATATAATATATATTCTTTTCATTAGTTTATACATATTCAAATTCAACTCAAACATATTGTTTTCTTCGTGAAAGCTGTACTAAATAATTAAAATAATTGTAATAAAATCATTGTACATTGTGTAAATTACAACACTATGACAAAGCCGCAAAGCTCAACTTTGAAAATCAATATCTTCTCCAACAAAACTTAAAATACATCAAACTCACTTTCATTGTTCTCTAAAAAAAATAATCTTAAAAATGAAGGCGATTTCTAAAAAATCAAAGTCAAGATGTGAAATGTGGCTATTTTTGGGTATTGTATATACATATGTTTACTATGTACACTATTTATTTATTTATTTTCTTGTACATATTTGTAAATATTGTATTTTTAATTAATTAAAAATATTGTATTTGACTTATACAAAATAAAAATAAAAATTACAAAACCAAAAATAAACCAAAATAAAATAAGGTATATTGTATAGGCACTACTATGAATATACTGTACATATACCTATTTATTTAACCTAATAAATTAATTCCCAAAAAACTAACAAAAATATCATTAAAACCCTTGTAAAATATTGTAAATTAATAAATTAATAAATTATATATACTTATATAAATAATTAATTAAAAATCAAAGTATTGTATATATAGGTATACAAACCTATAAATAAAACACTTTATTTATTTTTACACTTGTATATACCTTATTTAATTAATTAAAAATCACCTAAATTAAGTATATTTAATCCATACCATTATTCATTTATATTATTTAATTATTTAAAATTATTTTCGATTTTAAACTAATTTATTTAACATTTCTATTGATTTTTATTATTTTCCCTATTCTGTCTTATTCTATGCGCCCTCATATTGGTTGGCTTGAGTTTGTCGACCCTGGTCAACTGTCTATTCTCCTTGTAATTTCTGCTAACTAGCTCACCATCGCTTCATCTCCTAATTTTCCCTCGTGCTACGATAATTAACCTCTCATACTTTCTTCTCCAATTTTCTCGCCCTAACCACTAATTGCATCGCCAGCCCACTCGCTCCGTCGATTGTTCCTCGATCAGCTCGTGATTTGAAATTCAAACCATCGTCAGATTTTGCTGTCTATATATATTTTGATCTTTCTATACATGATGGGTTTCATTTTCCTTGATTTTTATCACCTGAGATTGATCATAGAAGAGGCGAAGAGGTGACAACTCTTCATCCCCCACGATTGGGAGCGTGTGGAATACTCGAAGACAGTGATCCAATACGTGGCCGGAGTACTCTGCCGCCTTATTTCACCTCTCCGCCCGTCACAAAATATCGAGGTGCCTCATCTTCATTTACTCCCTAGTTAGGTGTAGGTTTCATTTCTTCGATTTCATTTCTATGATTTTGTGTTTTGATCCTTCATTCAATCAGATTAGATCCTCAATCATCCGCCTCCGATATGCAAGACCGGATGTGTTGTGATCATTTATCAATCACTCAGACTACCCCTACAAATTTGCCTTGACCTTCTCCATTTCCTTTCACATCTGACCCCCTCCAGATCACCTTAGATCAGGAAATCAACCTCTTCTCAAACCACCCTCGCCAGATGCCTTCATTCCTTCACCATTTCCCTAAGTTTCATCGCCAATAACATCGTCGGAGTCCCTCCGAGTGTCAGCATTGCATAGCAGTATGTTGGAGCGCACGTGGGAGCGAGGAATGCAATTTGGAGGTTCACCTGAAGCTTCCGAACCTCTCAACCTACATAACCTCCATTAGGCATCTTAGAGCTTCATTTTCTCCGTTAGTCGACTCGGAAGCCTGTAGGAGTGGACCAAGATCTTCAGGAGTCGATTCGGGTGAAGATAGAGCGAGTATCAGCTGATCGAAATCCACGAGCATCGACCTTCTTCCATGTTCATCCAGGTAGCATCAACTCCACACGATTAAGAACAATATGTCCAGTTGTAATCTTGATCGTCCAAAAAGCCCTAATCCTTTGTCGTAGATCGATATCGAGAGCAGATCTGTTCCATCCATGTACGTGTCAACTTTAACCGTCTGAGCTGCATCTCAAACCCATCCAAATGTCCACCTCTCTACGTAGATTTAAGTGTACATTTGCACTCTAATCCCCTTTTTTAATTTATTTTGCAAATAAGTCCCATGTTGGACAAGTATCTGCATTCTATGTATTGAATAATTGCATTTTTCCCATAATTTATTTTATTTACTTTTTTGTCTATTTTGAATTGTAGAATGTGCCTAGAACGTGTTTAGAGTGAAAACTGCAATAAGAGCCCCATCATTTTGTTACTAATATTTGGCCCCTGGAATGAATTTAATAGCAAATAGGTCTAATCCAACGCGACTCAAGTGCACCCGCACACATTTTCTGGATAGTTTGCATCTTTGGTCCAAATTTTTTATCTGTGTTATTAATTTTTTTTATAAAAATTATTTTTGCATCCATACCCCATTGCATCTGCATTTATTTTGCATGTTAAACAAATCAAATAAAAAATAACAAAACATCTTTTAAAAAATCTACAAAAATCATGTTAGCTTTCTGTTAAGTAGATCTTTCATTATTAATTTTTATTATGATTTTTATCATCTTTTATTTTTAATAATTCAAAAAATCCACAAATAATCTTTGTTTGCATCTAAAAATCAATAAAAGTTATTAAAACCATTTGAAAAAGTCCAAAAAAATCCTGGATATTATTTTGTCGACTTTTGACTTAGTATCATTTTTTTCATAAATATTCCTCATAAAAATAAAAAATTGTAAAAAACTCTCAAAAACATAAAAGAATTCATAGAAAACTCCAAAAAATCATAAAATTCCTTTTTGGAAAATATAAAATCTATCTTTCTATGTGCGCATATTTTATTTATTTTTTTATTTTATATGATACTTTAAAAAGCCAAAAACCTTCACATTTATTTCTATTTAATTTTTTCCCTATTTTTGGTTATTTAAATTCCTTAAAAAATTCGGAAAAAATCACAAAAACATAAAAAATTGTCAAAAACTCAAATAAATAGTTTTCTTTGAATTTTCTATTTATTTTTTCTACATTTAAAAATCCAAATAGTTTCTTCTTTCTTCTTTTTTTATTGATTTCTTTTATTCATTTTGATTTCATTATTTTTTAAAAAAATGCAAAATAAAAAATCATAAAAATATATAAAATCAGAAAACCAAATAAAAAATTAAAATTCTATAAAATTATAAAAATACAAAAATACAAAAACCAAGAGTAGTGTTCATAGAATTTTCTTTTTCTTTTAAATGTTTTTTTCATTGAATTGAATAACCCTTGGGATTTTTGTAGCCTCCCTGAGTTGGATCCTATATGCTATACAAGTAAATAAATAACACTCATAGTTCTTTTGCTTACATTCTTTTTCTCGCTTGTTAGCGTGAGTTGTGAATAAAAATACAAATAATTTTTGTTGAGGGATTTTTTGGGTTGCAACGACACTGTAAATAATTTCATTAACTTAAAACCCCGGATTTCCATGCTCAACACCTCCAGCCTCAAGCGAATGACTATACATGAGGACACTCTAGTATTCCTCCTAAGGAATACACCTTCTCTAGATACAATCCATGCCTTCAAAGAAAAGGAATGGATCCTCCCAATAGTATCTCCTCAAATCTGACTTCAATCAGTCAATGCTGCTCCTAGTCCAACAATAGGAAACCTGCTTGGAAATAAGGTAGTTCACCATGTTGGCACACCAAGGGAGTGAATCGACAACACAAATCGACTCATCTAGAAAGGTATCTCTGATCGGCTCTAAGTCAGGGGAATCTTTTAGCTCAAGTCTAGACAAGTAATCAACCACTACATTCTTGAGTCCATGTTTATCCTTAATTTCCAAATCAAACTCCTGGAGTAACAATATCTGCCTAAGAAGATGCGCCTTCACGTCCTTCTTTTCCATGAGATACCTAATGGATTAATGATCAATATAAATTATCACCTTATATCCCAAAATATAAGACATAAACTTCTCTAAAGCCCATAATACTATGGGCATTTCCTTTTTGGTCACTGTATAATTTTTTGTATTGAATCTAAAACTTCGCTCGTGTAGTGAATAGCAAAAAGGATTTGATCTCGTCGCTACCTCAATACTGCTTCTATAGCAAAATCCGGTGCATCAATCATGATCACAAAGGGAAAAGACAATCAGGAGCAAGCAGAATCGATGAGTCACAAATCTTTCTCTTTAAAAGCTCAAAGGCCTCTATACACTTATAATCTACAATGAACTCAGTATTTTTCCTAGGAGCTTAGTCAGAGGCCGGGCAATCTTAGAAAAGTCCCGAATAAATCATCTATAAAATCACACATGCCCCAAAACTGACCTCCTGACTTGATGTTTGTTGGTGGATCAAATTTCTTGATCACATACATCTTGGCAGGGTCGACATCCGTTCTCATTTTTGAGATGACATGCCTTAACATGATAACCTCCTTAATCATAAAATGACTCCTTTCCCAAGAGAGTACTAGATTCACCTACCTACACCTTTGAAGAACTAAGTCCAAGTGCACTAAACATGGGTCACCATGGACCGAGAAATCATCTATGAAGACTTGTAGGAAATACCCCACCCCTTCAGCAAATACGACAATCATGCATCACTGAAAAGTACTTGTGGCATTGCACAACCCAAAAGGCATGCACATGAATACGTATGTGCTGAAAAGACAAGTACAAATGGTCTTTTCCAGATCTTCATGGTTGGCGGCTACTTAACTCTAACCTGAGTATCCATCACGAGAATAGAAGAACACTTTCCCCGCTAGTCTCTTCAAAATATGATCAATAAAAGATAGGGGAAAGTGATCTTTTTTGGTCGCAACAATCATACGTCTGTAATCGACACAGACACGCCACAACGTGGGTACTCGTGGCACAATCTAAACTAACTCCTCGTTGGTGACCATATGAATTACCAACTTCTTTGGGACAACATGTAAGGGGGACTGACGAGTCCGATATCGCGACTTTAAAAGAGATGTTTTATTTGTTCACCAAAAATATGGTTTGTCGTTCGTTGTAGGCAGCGATCGGAATCGGTCAAGAAAATAACCACAAATAATTATTTAATCATTTAATCGAGTGGTTTTATGTTTATTTTACTTGGGCAAGTCCCAAGGTCGAACATAAGGAGGCAAAGGAACAATCTAGAATGATGTCTATCAAAGTTCATGCACGATTTTCAAGGCAGTCTTTTTTTGGAAATTTTAATGCAAATAAGGGATGCAAGATGCAATTTCGGCCTATTTTAGGGACTAAAATGCAAATTACGTTCAAATGATGTCCGAAAAATACGAAACTTGGCCACAATGTAAATTATGAGGAAATGAATGAACTGTAATTTTTTTAGAATTTTTGGATATAATATGAATTTTTTATGAATTTTTAAATGCAAAAAGAATGATTTTCAATATTTAATTATAATAAATATTAAACCCATTTATTTTCAGGGGATAAAATTATCTAAGATCTATCACTAGGTGAGGACCTCAGAAAAATCCTAAATCTAGAAAATGTGAGATCTAATACCTATTAAAAATCAAACACTGAAATATGCAAAATAATTTTTACAAGGTAAATTATGAATGCAAATGAAGTTCTTTTTGGGCACAATGTCAAGCTCAATTAACTCTACAATATGTGATTTTTCGGGGATTTTTGGAGCAATGGTTAATTAAATATGAATTTCAGAGCAAGAAATGGGAAAAATATGCGAATTTCCACAAAAGAATTAATTATTAATTTACCATTAATCACAAAAATATCCACAATATGTCGGACTGTAGAGAATTAAGCAACAAACATCATGCTATTTTTGGATAAATGAAATATGCAATGTACGAGTCAGAAAGCACATAGGAACACATGGGTAGAACTACAATATAATAAATAAATAAAATAAGTGCAAAGTGCATGGGGTTCTATTTGTAATTATCGAAAATTTGGGGGGTATTTCTACAAAAATCCCAAGGGAGCACGTACGGCGCACGTGCTCCTTGGGTCTCTGGACTTGAGCGTATTGGGTCACTGGACTTGAGCGTCATATGGAGTAATCCAAGGGTGCGCCTACAAATTGCCCCACGGTCACGTCTGGAGCACGTGACCCGAGGGGTGACGTGAGGTGACGTTCGGCTGGTGGCGATGGGGATAGCTCCTGGCTGGAGCCTGGTGGTGTGGGGAGGAGCCGGCCGAGTCGAGGCGTTGTCGATGGGTGGCTGAGCTCCTGTGCGGGGTCAAAGGGTGAAGTTGGCTCGAGTCATGATGGGAGTTGAAGATGGAGGTGGTGCGGCGTTGTTGACCGGCGATGAAGTTGAAGTCGGTGGAGGGGTTGCGGCTGAGGTTATCGTGGAAGATGGTCAGAGAAGATGACGTCGAGGCAGAGTTGGCTTCGTTGAAGATGGAGTTGCGGACTGTGGTTGTCGAAGAAGGAGTCGATGAAGAAGGTGTTGCGGTTGTCGAAGGTGGACGGTGGAGGAGGTCGAAGAAGATGAATGTCGTTGGCTCAACGGAGGATCAGAGCGGGGCAGCAAGGGCCAAGGGGAGGCGCGTCTGCGACGAGGGGCGTTGAGCGCCCTCGGATCTCGCCGGCGATGCCCGGGCGAAGCTGTCACCTTCGTGAAGCGCAAAGCGGCGGATGGTTGCGGCGGGGGCTAAGATGCCCTTTAAATAGGAAAGAGGGGGAAGGGGTTGGCGATGGATCCAGAGGTGGTTGGCCGTGAGGGGTGCGACGGAGGTTACGGAGAGGGGCGACGGTCGCGAGGATAGCGGGGCGGCGGCGTTCTTTGCGGAAGGGGCGTGGGAGGACGACGATGTACAACGGCCGTTCCATCGACCATGATCGAACGATCGTGGAGGCACCACGTGGCGGCAGAAGTGAGAGGGGGCACGCACGTGCTTGGCGCATGCCTGGGGGCACGTGCCTCGCACATGAGGATATAAAATTTTTTATATATATTAAAATGATAGTAAAAAGGGGCCAAAATGCTGACACGTGGCAGCCCTAGAGGCTGCCACGTGTCAGCACAAAAAATCCGTAGAAAAAGATTTTGTAAAATAAAAAATAAACAGCAAATGACCTCGGATCGGAAAAGTTCCTTCACGAAATATGCTCGTCACGATGAGATCTACAACCTTCATGAAGACATCAAAGCCAAAATATATCAAATGCTCAAAGTGAATTTTGGATATCCCATATGCGTAGAATACCTAGATTTTTTGGTTTGTAATTTTTTTGTCATTTTAAAGCAGATAAAAGTCCGTAAAAAAATATGGAAAAATCAAAGATAAATAAAGACACCTTAATCTAATTTTTTGGATTTTTTATTAACAGGAAAATATGTACAAAAATATCGGGTAAAAAACCGCTAAAATACACAATGTACAAAAGAGGCCCAAAACCCAACTTTCACATACGAGCTCGGATTCACTTGAACTTGGACTTGTTTTGAAGGTACTTGAATGTACATTAGTTCAAAAGTGAGTTGGATCAAATCGGACACTGGATGGGAAGATATGGAACTTTTAGTCTGAAAATCCTGAAGCTAGGGTTTGGGTTTTTGGTCCACTTAACAGGGTTAATGATTTTTTTGTATTTTTCATTTATTCTTGTTAGTGATATGTACACAGTGGAGGTGGTTTTGGGTTATTCGGAACTAGGAGGAATCACTCGCAAGGGAGGATGCGGTTGTAGATGACAAGAATCGAGGTTTTGAGGGGGTGGAAGTTCGGTGATTATCAAAGAAATGTGGTAGTTTCAATCACCACCATCGACCATGAGAGAGGAAGTTGGGTGATTCTAGGTGGTTGGAGAAGATCGTGATAGAAAGGGGAATCTTTGGTTGATGAAAGTTGGTGAAGTTGTTGATGGAGGTGGTTGTGATAATATGGAGAAGTTAAGAGGTGGCAAAGAGGTGCGTCGCTTGGAGAAGGATACATTGGAGGTTGACGATGGCTATGGGGTATTGGATTAAAATCCAATGGTATGAAATCAAGGCGGGAGGCATGATGTGAAGCGGCAGCACGGTCGGCAGTGTAGGCACCATGTGGCCCAATAAGATTTGAGATAAGCAGCAAAAATAGAGAAACTCAATAAAAATAGTTAGAGTCAGATTTAGGAAAAATGATGAACCATGAAATTTGTAGATCTCAAAGAGATCTAAAACTTTTATGTAGAAGCCAAAGAGATCATAACTCATCTATACATAGATAAAATAAATATTAATTAAAACCATATAAAACAATTTTATCTCGTTTTTCTTTTGCTTATTTTTTGTATTTTTATTTTATTTTATGTTAATTTATTGATATACAATATTATACTAATTTTTATTAGATCTAGTGGAATAAATACATTAAATATTACATCATAATAGGGTTACATAATATAATGTAATTAGTGTCAGTTATCTACAACACACAAAAAGTAATTAGTGTTAATTAGTCAATGAATCTTGTGATTAACTTACGCAAGAAAGATATTATTGGTGCTTAATGATTATGAATATGAGATTTATCACCCCCTATACTTAACCTAAGCTCATCCTCGAGCTAATAAAGAATCAATTAAAGAGTCAACTTAATTACTGATATCTCTGACATGTGCAAGTGAATATACTAGGATTGATTTAACCTGGAACACTAGTTTTTACGTATCCTAAGACTTTGAGTTGATCCAAATATTAATCAAAAGCAATCCAACTCTTCTAATTGTCAAAATCTCAATGTATACATATATAAGAAGTATGACTTAGTGTAGACTGCAACCATGCGAGTAGATTCAAAATATCACCAAAAATTCCAATCTCAGAAGCTCTCCTAAGGACTCAACCCTCAACTCTAGGGAATAAATATGGTCTTGCTTCAATCCACCATCTCTTTATTTTGTAAGACTTCAAAGGGATAGATGGAAGGCCAGATCACAGAGGATATAACATTATGTACTTATTTTCACTTCCTCTCATTGGAACATGATTCTTTCAAGTGCCAATACTCAACACAAAAATTTTTTATTTTTATTTTGTCAATCAATGTGTTTGTCAAAAAGAAATTTGAGTCGTCTATACTTGTTTTCCTGGAAGTACACCGGGGTGCATCTTTTTAAGGTATCTAATATACCTGCACCCAGGATTATAGCACTAACGACACATAAATCTTTTTGAGGTACTATACCGACTCATAAAAGCTTAATGATTTGTTCCAAGTGGACACTTAAAGGATGGGAGTCCTTTCCTTGAATGTAATCGCTCATGAGATGTAACTTTGTAATGTGATGAGCTTTTATTTTCACTTTTTAAATTTTTTATTTGAGGGAACTTCCTTTCTTTTTGGTTAGATCCACTACTTTTGCCAAGGATTGCCACACACTGATTTACTTATTAATTTAATAACATCACACCCTGGCACTTTAGGTCAAAGTCAAGATATAGTATGAGAACATGCCCCATACTGGCTAAGATGCTGACACTCAGGTCTCATGAAGCCTTCATTAATTTTATCCAATCCTCGATCATCATATAGATCAAGTCCAGACTCAAGCTTCAAATCCCAGTCTCCTCAGTGATACCTTGACTCATCTAATTCATGAATGCAGTCGTGTCTGTGAGTGATAGTCAAATTCTTTTAAGGGAGATTAAGCATGAAATATAGCATACATATCTTCTAACTATGTGAGTGTGAATTTTTAAGTCCAATACACTAATGATTAAGACGTGATAACTCTAACTTTAGGGACTCCTTAAACCTAGTGTTAAAGATCATATCAAGCCTTGAGTGTAATGTGAAAATGTAAGAGAAAAATACAAATTAATAAATTAGCAAGTTAATTATTTACAAAAGAATTAGTGAATTATTATTTTTATTAAAACATAATCTATAAAATGGATATCCTTTTATAAACAATATAGAGATAACACACAGACACACTAGGATACCCAACACAACACTACAATCTTCAGCTCCTTACAAATCAAGATTGACTCTCTAAGGTTTAAAATCACAAGCTGCCTTATTTTCATCTGCTTTCTTCTTATAGGGAACACTTCGATATCTGAATAAGAAAGATCTTCATTGACTTGAAATGCTCAACCTTCTAGCATGATGCCATTCTTCTTCAAAATTATTATCCACATCGACATGGGAAACCTCAAAATTCTTCATAATCATGGGAAGATGAATCAAACCTTGAAATCCTATAATAGACTTTTGGGTTTTCCTTAGAAAAGAAAAACTAGACACATAAGGATGACCCAACTTACAAAAAGATAAGGGTCCAAGGACTGAACATCCTCAAGAAAAGGTAAGGGTATCTCCATTTCTAATTCTTCTATCAATAAATCCACCTCCTCAATCAGTACCACTCTTTTTAATGAACTCTTTATCAACTTAATCTTCCAAAATATAGAGTTGAAATTCAGACTTTCCTCCATGAATGACTCTGAAAAACTCTAAGGCAAGGCAACCATATAAAGAATAAGAACAAAATGGTTCAGTAAACCGTCGCAAGCTCTTAGAACCCTAAAACACCAAAGGATATTGAAGAGAGATAACAAAATTAATGAATATTTTTTCCATTTTGACTTCTTGAATAAAGTTAACTAATTAAAGTCATCTACACCCTTAGTTTTGAAAAGATGTTTGAAAACTTTTTACAAACACATTCACACAAATATATGTAGGTTTTCAAAATACTTTACAAATGATTTTCAAAACATGTCAAGTCATATTTTTGCAAAACATGTAAATCATTTTTGAAAACCATGTCAAATATTTATAAAATTTTAAAAAATCATTTTCAAAACATTTTTTTACAAAACTCAGTTCAAAAATGTAATATGAAACCATATCCCAAATAATTTGAAAATTTATAAATATGAGCTACGGCTAAAGTATATATGTAATATATACGGTAGACCCCCCTATACTTAGCTTTTGCTATGTCCTCATAGCACAAAGTGATATGAAGCCATAGCTCAACTAAGCATAAAATATTCCACAAGAACTGAGTCAAGAATAATATAAGTGTAAGAATGAGAAAGAATGAGTCATAAGGATTATACATGGATGGTCCCCCATATACTTAGGTTTGAAACAACCTACGTAGAAAGATAGAGAGAAATACATAGAAGAGGCCTGAGTAATGGAGAATGTATGGACAAATTTCCCCTACACGTAGGTTGATAATTGCCTAAGTGTAGGTAGGAAAAAGAATTATAATTAAAGGGAATTTACAAAAGCAGAATCAAAATAAATACGAATCTTTGGATACCGAATCTTTTGATGTTAATCTATCACGATAATCATGCCTTCTTTGAGAAATTTGTAACTTGATCAATAGGCATGAAGTCAATCATCTCAATGGGAGTTAACCTTTCCTGAGCTTCTACAAAGTGTTTAAGTAACTGCCCATTTACCAGAAAGAAAGGTGCATTCTTTGAAAGCTCTGAATTCTCTACACTATCATTCTCATGCACTTCCTTAACAAGGAAAGGACCCGTCCACTTTGATTTGAGTTCCATGGAAAATCTTTAATTTTGCATTAAACAATCATACCTTCTATCCCGAGAAAAATTTCTTGCATCTAATATGAGCATCATGCCACTTCTCAACTTTGTACTTATAGATCATGATGTTGTCATATGCTCGGTTGCGGATTTCCACTAATCATTTAGGTTAAGGTCTCTACACAATTTACCTAAGTGACATATCCAATTTATCTTCTTAATTGCCCATTCAGATTTATGCACTAACTCAACAGACAAATGACATGGCTTGCCATAAATCATCCTAAACGGTGAATTGCCTAGAGGTATCTTGTAGGCCGTTCTATAAGCCCATAGAACTTGGTCCAACAACTGAGACTGGTTATTCCTATCTAGAAACAATAACAATTGAACAATGCTCTTCACCTCCCTATTTGAAACCTCTACCATACCGTTTGACTGTGGGTGGTAAGGACTAGTTATTCTATGCTCACATCCATAGTCCTTTGATAAACATCATTCCATTCACAAAATGGATTCCCCCATCGGATATCAACACTCTAGGTACCCAAAACCGTAAAATGATATGATCCTTTATGAACTTACAGACAATCCTACTATTTGTAGCTCGAGTTGGGATATCCTCTACCCATCTCGACAAATAATCAACCACTAACAAGATGTACTCAAAACCTTGTCTGTTAGGGAGGGACCCATGAAATCTATGCCCCAAGTATAAAAAACATCACAAAAAATTATAGGTTGCATGGGTATCTCATCTCTAGAACCAATAGTCCCTCCCATCCTCTGGCAAACATGATACGATCGTACAAAATCAGTGACATCTCTAATCAAGGTCGGCCAAAAGAAGCCACACTGTAACACCTTGTGAGTGGTTCTCTTTGCTAAATGGTGTCCTCCATCCTCAATTGAATGACAATATGTGAGGACACTCTAATATTCCTCCTAAGGAATATACCTTCTCCAAATACAATCTGATCCTTCAAAGAAAAGGAACGGATCCTCCTAATGGTATTTCCTTGAATCTGACTTGAGTCATTCTATACTTCTCCTTCTCTAAACATGGTTAACTTGCTTGGATACACGCAATTTCACCATGTTAGCATACCATGGAAGTGACTCTACCACACAAAAAGACTCGTTTAGAAAGGTCTGTCTAATATGCTAATTATCAGGAGAATCCTTTAATTCAATCCTCAAAAGATGATCAGCTACTATATTAGTGATTCCAAGTTTAACCTTAATTTGCAAATAAAACTCTTGGAGTAACAATATCCACCTACGAAGATGTGCCTTCACGTCCTTCTTTTCCATGAGATACCTAATGGAGGAATGATTGGTAAAAACTATCACTTTTGAGCCAAGAATCACATACCTAAACTTCTCTAGAGCTCATATTACAATAAAAATTTCTTTCTTGGTCACTGTATAATTTCTCGGTGCTGGATAAAAACTTTGCTTGCATAGTGAATGGTGAACGTAATCGGATTTCTCCTTTGCCCTAATACAACTCCTATAGTAAAATCCGAAGCATCAATTATGATCTCGAAGGGAAGAGATCAATCAGGAGCCTGCACGATAAATGAGTGATGACTATCAAAACGACTAGGGATAAGTTTTTTAATTAAGCATCATTGTACCCTAATCAATCAAACAATCTATCAAGAAAATACACCACTTAAGAAATCAACAGAGAAAATGAGCAGTTTTGCTACTTTTATTAACTTGGTATAACGATCAGCGTCAAACTCAAGGAGCATAATTATACACAAAGCAGTAGATTTCTGAAATTAAGGTCCTTTTAGTGGTTTCTAGTTTTTCAAATTTTTATTTTTTTCAACATATAAGAAATCATCATAAGAGATAAAAGGATGCACACGAATTTTTTAGCATTTTTAAATAAGTAAAAAATGTTCAGAAAAATGTAATAAAAATATTTTTGATTTTTATATATTTATAATGTTTTTGGTATTTTTATGTATTTTCCACATGTTTTTGTGATTTTCTAAAAATCAAACTATGATAAACAGTGCAGAAACATGAATGTTTTGCAAATTAAAAATGAATAAAAAGCTTAAAATTCCTAGAGGCTATTTTAAAGAAATACTAGAGCAAAGTATCTACAAATAGGGACCATAATCAACATTTTCAGATTTTTTTCTTTGATTTTATATAGTTTTCACAAGTTTTCAAGTATTTTACAAAATTTTAGTTTTTTATAAGGTATTTTTGAACAAAATTTATATTTAAGCGAAGATATAATAAAAGAAAACTCCAAAAAATACAAAATTTTTAAGTGATTATTCTATTTTTTTATGGATTTTTCAAAGCAAACATGGACTTTTTCTGTTATTTTTGAATTTTTAATAATAAAAAGTGCAAGAAAATCAGTAAACAAAAAACACCATAAATAAAACATGCAATCAGGAATCATAAGTAATTTTTAGGCAAATTTTGAAGTGAATTTTTTATTTATGCCAATAAATAAAAGTCAAGTTATTAAAAATAGTTTATAGGGACCAATCTGTAATTATTTTGACTCCTAGGGCCTAGCAGATAATAAGCATTAAAAGTTCGAGAGCCTCTACACAATTTCACCACAATAATCACACGCAACACACGAATCAGATTAACAAGGGTATACATGCAATTTTAAAAATTACAAATTCGTTCCATAACATTCAACAAGTTCAGGGCAAAGATTGCAAATATCTCAAAAACACGTGCGGGTGCATATGACTGAGACTCAAATGGACTGAAATCCAAATATAGAACCATAGAGGCCTCACTGTAAATGTTTTTAACTACAAAATATTTATATTGGATAAATGGAAATAACATGAAAGACATGAGAAAAAGTGAAATATACCCTTCTCTAAGGTATGTGTCGGGCGTGTGGGGCTTCTGACGCGTACAATTCTGATGAGGCACTACAAAGCTGATCTAGCAGTTCTAGCTATGCCAGGGACGCACGGCCAGATCTTCTACGCCAGGTCTGATCCAATAGTCTATCGAGACTGATCTGTCAGGAGGCAAAGATGACAGGCCTGTTCTGGTCAGACAACTAAGGGTTGGGCTCTACTAGATGGCCCTGATCAAGTTAGGAGCTTAGTCTCCAGATCAAACGACAAAGAGGGATGTTGGATGAACACAGCTCAAGCGAGCTTCAACCGGACATGGAAGGCGATCCACATGTCCAATGAAGTCGCTATGGGATCCAGTACTGTCGTGAAGTCTCTCCTCGTTGGCTAGGGGGATCGGATGAAGCAGCAGATGGTCGAATGGCTTAGGCGGTGGTGCTCCACCTGGAGCTGCTCTACCACCTGAAATGAGATTCAAATCACGCCTCCTTGCACGTGCTGGTACATGCAAAGGGAAGAGGGACTCAGAGTCTTTTCTTCAGTCACGTTATTGCTTGCAAACATGAAGAGAAGTGAAGGGGAGATGGAGATTTATTTCTGATGACGATAGAGGAGGAAAACCTAGCTAGTCTTGCTCTGATGAGCGAGATCAAAGATGATCAGGTTGTAGGAGGAGATGGAGGGTGAGTCAAAGTATCGATCTGAGCAAGTAGATGGATAGAATGGTGGTCCGACTAGTTGGTCGGAGCTAATAATCTGGTGACTGAGCTAAGGGATGAAATCGAAAGGAAATATAATTGCAGGAGAAATGGGGATACCTAATGGGGCTATGATGGTCGGCAAACTACAACGAGGGGAACAACGAGGTTGTAACCTCAATCTTGTCGCAACAGGCAGAAAAAGGTTTCACGCAACGGAGCTCCGACCATGTTCTTGAGATGCGATCTAATAGCCACCAAACCAAGCTCCAAAGAGGTCTTCAGAAGGTTGTCACATAGTTGGAGGTGTCTAGGGAAGAAGGTAGCAGCGAGGCATTAGCTGGCGAGTAAGGGTGGTGGAGAAGAAACTTTATAGGGATGCCTTAGGGTCTAGAAGTATCAAAGGAATGTGCGAAACCCTAAGGAGATTCATACCAAATTAAGGATCCGTGAGAATCTCTGATCGACGAGGAATCTTGGGTCTGAATCTCAAGGTGGATGGAGTTCGGATTCGGGTGTGATAATTGGGAGAAAAAGCTCCAGCGAAGCTGGATTGGGCCTGACATGGCTTAGGGAGAAGGTTGACTACGGTCAACGTTCTAAGGTGGACCAATAGGATTGTAGAGATTTACATAATTAAATAAAAAATAACAAATAGCTTAAAAGTAAAAAAAGAATAAAATTAAAAATGTTTGTAATTTTTCAAACTATTTTCTATGATTTTTAATTTTGTTTATAAAATACATATATAAGGTATATACAAGATAGTGTAATATATATTTGTATAATATACCTATATATTATATACATTTTTTATTTTATTATTTTTTTAAAATATATTTTATATTTTATTTATTTATAAAATAATTTAAATATTATGAAAGAATTTTAATATTATTCTTACAGATTAAATAAAGGTACTATATAAATACGTATTATGTAAATATTTACAAGTGGGGCTAACATACAATATAGTCTTGGTTTTTTTGCTTTATTTTATGTTTTATTATTTTATTTCTTTTATTTTAGTTTTGGAAATATGTACAAGTATTTAAAAATATAGTATGCACAAAATAAAATTTAAAATAATTAGGTATAATTATTTAAAACTGTAGGCATCATAGGACCCTATCTCCCCACTTTATTCCTTATCGATCGAGCCAATTATTATCCTTCTCTCAAGGTTTGTGTCAGTTTGTACTTATTACATAATTATGTCCTTGTTTTATTTTTCTTTTCTATATATTCTTTTATTTTGGAAAATATATGCTAATTATGGGATATGAACAAAGGTATGCACAATGGTATTTAATTGTATTTACACTCATTTATAGATGTTTTTGCCAAAAGTTGATGCTAAAGTAAAATAATAAAGATTGAGAATCATAGATTCACCATTGAGTCACAAATTTTATTCTTATGAAACTCAAATTCCTCAGGACACTTGTGATCCACAAAGTACTCAGAGTCTTTTCCTAAGAGCTTAGTCAGGGGTTAGGCAATCTTAGAAAAATCCTAAATAAATATCTATAACATCCAATGTGTCCCAGAAATGACCTCACTGACTTGATGTTGGTTGGTGGATCAAGTTTCTTGTTCACATCCACCTTTGCTAGATCAACCTCCATTCCCTTTTTAGAGATGACGTACCCCAACACAATACACTCCTTAACTATGAAATGACTTTTGTCCCAAGAGAGTACCAGATTCACATCTCTACACCTCTAAAAAACTTAGTCCAAATGCACCAAATAAGACTCAAATGAATCACCATGGATTGAGAAGTCGTCCATGAAAACCTTCAATAAATCCCCAACCATTTCAGCAAATACGATAATCATGCACCTCTGAAAAGTACCAGAGGCGTTGCATAGCCTAAAAGGCATACACCTGAATGCGTATGTGCCGAAAGGACATGTAAAACTGGTCTTTTCCTGAACCTCAAGGATGATGGCTACTTGATTGTAGCCGGAAACATAAGAATTCCTTCCCCACTAATCTCTCCAAAATTTGATCAATAAAAGGTAGGGAAATGATCTTTCTTGGTCGCAGCATTCGGGCGCCTGTAATCGACACAGACACGCCATGATGTGGGGCCACGATGTGGGTACTCATGTTGCAATATCAACTCCCTCCTCATTGGTGACCATCTGAATTCCTGACTTCTTTGGGACAATATCTAAGGGTGCCCACTGATGAATCTCCATTTCATCACCTTTATTCTATCATTTTGGCCTTAAAAACCCCAGCAAATGCATGAAAATAGCATTAATTTGTTCATATTAGCATCTATTATTTATTGTATTAATTATACATAAAATAAGGTTTTTAATGCCAAAATTATAGAATAAAGAGAAGAAAAGAAAAAGGAATAAAATATTGCAAATATTTTATGACCCTAACCCCGAGACCAAGTCCAGAATGGAATTGGTCGACAAGGAATAAAGTAGGGGGAGATAAGGGCCAATAATACAATAAATACCTCATTTATTTATTCATTCATGTATGCATTTTTGACACCTATTTTGTCTAGAATTATTTCTTCATCAAATTAAAATCTTTTGTACATGAAAGTTGTAGATAATAATGTAAATAAAAATACAAAATTAAGTTTATGTGAAAATAATACTCAGTGTACATTTTATACCCAGAATAAAACGCAAAAATCTCAACTTCACAGACCCATATCTTGCAAATAAAAACTCCAAATCACCCAAACTCACCTTTAATTGTATATAGCATTCCATAATATATTTTATAAAATTGGTTTCATAATTTTTGGAGTCCATCTGTGGAAGTTAGGTTTTTGACCCTCATTGTACATAGTGCCCGATTAAAATATTCATTTTATTCAATAATTATTATTTGTACAAATTTATATTTTTAGAATCTTGTAAATAATGTATATAATTCATGTACATATTAAAATTAGAAGAAAACTAAAAAGAAGTTGTGAAATAAAAAGAGCCTATATAATACATAGGCAAAATACCAATGCAAAGTATGTATATAAAAAAGGGGGATCTTGATTCTTTTATTCTTTACTCATCTATATTTTTTTTAAATATGTAAATATTACACATAACTTATTAAAAATACAAATCCAAAATAAAAACAAATAAAATTCATCAAATAAATAAAATGTATATAATATATATAGGTAAAATACCTATAAGTATACATACATACACATACATCTATTTATTTAAAAATATAAATAAACTCATAAAAATAAAATAAAAATATATTTATACTCACAAAAATAAGTTATAAAATTATAAAATAAGAAACTAAAATAATAAAATAAAATAAACAAATTAAAAATAAACTACACAAAAATACATGTAAATACATACATATACACCTTATTGTAATAAAACCGTAATAAAATAAGTCATAAAAATAAGTAAAAATCATATTCAAATACTACATACAATAATAAAGATTTTTTATTTTATACTCGAAAAATAATAAACTCATTTACTATTTTAAATAATTCATTCTTTATTTTCCAGCCTGTTTTGTCTTCTTGCGGCCTAGGTGGACCAATCAGGGCTTGGCCCGAGTTGACCCCGGGTCAACTGCCTCCTCAGCCTCTGCAGTACGTCTGAACTGTCTTGTCCCCCATCTTCTCGCCTTTTGCCCGCTCGATTCGTCCATCAATCGCCATCGAATCCTTCACGGATTTTATTCCTTGTACATTCCTCTCCCACGCCGTCCTCTTGGATTCTTTGTACATAGCCCGTATCGCCCGCTATGGCCTAGTCAATAAGGGTGCCCTTTTCGTCTATAAATAAGGAACCTCTGCCTTCCTCCCAATTTTGGTCAATTTTCCTCCATTTTCTTCCTTGCATTCGGTCCCAGGTGCGCTCCTCGTGACAGGGGGATGCCGCCGGCACCTTGAATCGGCTGGAGATGGCGGAGGTTGCACCCACGGCCGCCGCGTCGCCGGAGGTCCTGCTCCTTGGCGTTTCGCCAGGTACGAGCTGCGCATTTTATTTTCCTAGGTAGATTTCGATTCCAGCTTTTCATTTCTGCATTTTATTTCGCGTTTTGATTATTAGTTTAGGTATTTCGTAGTTCGCCGGAGCTCCGCTCCGGCGAGCTTTTCACCGTATTCCCGACTGTTCTCCAACTCTCTTTCGCCCTCATTTCATTCCCCAACGCGTTCTCCACTTCCTAATCACCTTGGCCAACCGGATCCTCTCCTGGATTCGCGAATCGATGCTCTCCTCCGCCACCTCGCCGGAGCATCGCCACCCACTGCCATATTCATGCTAACAGCTTCAAAACCAGGTCGAGGGTGACCCCCTCGAGCCTCTATACCTTCCTGTGCAGGTTAGGTGCCACGCAAAGCACCAGGAGACGAATTCCGAGCAGGCGGAGCTACCTGGAGCCGCATTTCTTCACCGAGCTCGTGGCGGACCTCCGGTTTGCCTCCGTCCGATCCAACACCTCCAGCTAATCCAGTGACCTTCCAGGAAGCCATAGGGACCTTCAGGTGCGAAGAAGACCGGCTAAGGAGCGAGATCGATGAGGAAGAAGCTCGCCTCGGCGAGTGTTCTTCCCTGTTCTTCCACGCGTGCTCCTTGCCGTTGGATGAAGAACGAAGTCCCAGGCGCTACAGCAGTCGTCCGATGAAGCCACGCAACCACCGTAGATCTCATCCAGGAGATCTAATCTCAGCCGCTCATCGGCGAAGGGGTATCGGCTCACGTGGAGGCGCCACGTGTCAAGGGAACGAAGATCAGCCGTCGAATAAAGCGCCTTTTAGGGGTAATTTGCACATCTAGCCCCTTCTTTTTTTTGTATTTAATTTTTAGTATTGTAAAATAAATATCACGTTGTAAATAATGTGGCGATTTTGCTTATGACCCCCTGTAGCTCTTGCATATTACACTTGGGTCCAGTCCACGTCACCTCACGTGTAGTCCCACGTGAGGTGGTAAAATTGCACAAGTCCCCCTGTAGATTTGCATATTTATGTTTAGTCCATTAAATAAAATATTCAGTGTATTATTTTTGTGAAAAATTGCAACAAGGACCCTATATTTTCTGTAATTGCGTTTCGGTCCCTGTGAGTGCGGATCACGTGCCGTCCCGCGTGATGGTTAAATTGCAAGGGGCCCTGGCGGGTTTGCTTAATTGGTTTTAGTCCTTAAAATTCAAAAACACGTTATAATGTTTTGGTATTTTTGCACCTGTGCCCCTGGATGTTATTTTATTTGCAAAAATGCCCCTGCCAGGCTTAATTACTTTTTGTGTCTTTATCTATTTATTAAAAATACCTATTAGGCTTCTAAGAATCCACAAAAATTAGGATATGTGCTCCATGCCATGCTTGTTCACGCCCATATTTTAGTTTGCATTTTTTTGCATTTTTCCTAATTATTAAAAATGAAAAAGAAGCCATTTTTGTACTGTTTAAACTAGAAAATACCAAAAAAAATTAGAAAATGTTTGCGAAAAATTCCAAAAAAATATATATAGTATAATTATATACATATTGAATCCAGAAAATGAAAAACCCTAAAAATATGAAAAAGAAAATTAAAAAAATCGTAAAACCCCAAAAGCAACATAAAAATTAGAAAAACTCTTTAAAAACCCTAAAAATACATTTCTCTCTTTTATAATTATCTATATATTATTATTAATATGTGAAAATTAATTTGGGCAATTTTGGGTATTATTTGTTATTTTTAAAACCCAAATTATATACGACTATTTATTTAGTCCTATATGGTGGACATTTTTGAATTGAAAAATACATAAAAATTAGAAATATAAAAAAAAATATAAAAAAAAAGAGTTAAAAATATAAGTCTATATATTAAGTTTTTATGTTTATAAATATATATATTCTATATTATTTCTCTCTCTCATCTTATATATATATATATCTCTTTGTATATATACATAGTATATAGATTTATATAATTAATAATATAAAAATAAAAGAAAATAAAAAAAAAGTATAAAATATAAAATCAAAATAAAAATTATAAAAACAAAAATACAAAAAAATTACAAAACTCAAAACCCACAAAAACAATAAAAGGACATGCACAATTGATTGAATAATTGAACGATACATTACATACAACCATTCGCCTCCCAGTGTTCGACCTCTACCTGTGCTTACACCTATACACATTTACATGTAGAGTTATAATAAATTTTAACTCCACATTTTTGGATATTCATTGCATATATTTACTGTGGGTTAATTGTTGACTGATCTGGGGATCTTTAAGTGGTCAATGCAGCGACTTGATTTCTCGCCTCGTGAGATATCTAGACCCTTGATTATCCCCCGCTCATCACCCACCTATTTGGAGTCAGAGATTGGGTAAACAAATCCCATTCCACATGATTTCTCAATTTATTTCTTAACTAGTTTTCGTATATTTGGATTAAGCCTCCTCTGAAACTCATGGAAAGGTCTAGCATTATCCTCAACAAATATGTGGTGTGAATAGAGTGCGGGGTTTATACCCACGAGATCCGACACCATCCATCATATGGCCTTACGATTCTTCTCTAATACTTCTAACAACCTAGTCTCCTAGTCTGTAGTCGACCTAGAACTAGTAATGACAAGAGACTTATTCTTTGTCCCCGTAAGGAAGTAGTACTTGAGTATAGGAGGTAGTGTTTTCAACTCTAGCAAGGATGAATCATCAGGTACATAAGGATGAACTACCACTGAATCTGAAGCTGTGCTGCATAGTGGAGATGAATCATCTGTAATGTTGTCCACCAACAGAAGTGAAGAATAGTGAGTTGGATCACCAAAGAAATATGATAATCCAGCCAAACCTGCATCTGACTCATAATCTAATTCTATTGATTGTTCCAAAGGAGAAGGAACTGATAGGTCCAAAGGATCCTCTAAGTCATCAACGAGATAGGGAGATGCACAACTCAAGAACTCTGGCAACGTATCAACAACTGCTCTGTATACACAGTCCTCTCCAGATGAGAGATTCTTGCTATGTATTGTCGGGTTCTTTGCCCAAATCCCAACTTTGCTAACTACATCGCACTGCCTGTAAAAAAGAAGAGAAGTCTATGCTAGACTATGAATCAGGTTGCTGCCATATCATATGCTTCATTTCTAGTTCCACTTCTCCACCTGGAGAATAGAACTTCATCATCCTTATTTGATATTTGAATGAAGCTCTATTAGTCCTAAGGAAGGGATGCCCAAGGATAATCTGTGAATCTCTCCAATGATTGGGGATATCCATGTCAAGGATAGTGAAGTCCACCCTATAGTCTTGTCCCTCAATCAAGATAATTACATTCTTGACCTCACCCTTTGGCCTTTTTCATTGATTTATCAGCAAAATGAAGTAACAATCTAGATTGGCATAAAGGTCCCAACTTCAGCTTCTCATATAAGGCAAAGGGTAACAAATTGATCAAAGAACCATTATCTAGGAGAGTGCATGCAAATTCTATGACATCATGACTCACCACATAATGTGCACCTAAATCTCTCTTCTTCTATGGCAATTTCTGTGTCTTGAAACAAAATGTAGTGGCAACTGAGAAAACATGGGTCTTGACTTAGCTGTTTGGTTTCTTCTTGCTAACTCCGCTAGGTGTACATTTCATCTTCAAGTACTTCTGGAATGTAGGATGACTGGACACATACTCATCACATGGCACCTTAACGATAATGTTATCTCTACAAAATCATGATATGTGTGGATCATCTTTTTGAATCTTACTTATGATGCGCTTTCTCGCTATAAGAGCACGTGGGAAAGGGATAAGCAAAGAATGATGTGAAGACTCAGAATAATAAATAGAAACAGGCACTTTATTGTTCATAGAAGCTGGGTTTTTCACACATGAATCTTTTACAACTAGATAACAACTAAATCCTCAACTATAGGATGGGGAATGCTTGTTGAATGTGCATTCTCCTCATTCGAAGGTACAAGGTCCTCTGTAGACTTCGAATCTGACGCATGCTACTCTGCTCTCGTACTCCTCCTTGATTCCCTCCTAGAAGTCTCCGTTCTCTGGTGATCTCTCTAAAGATGCCTAGCATCATCATCCTCTGAAGTCTTCTGAGGATGAGCCTCAGAGTTGGTCCTTTCCATGTCCAAATACCAATCAGGTACGACCAAGTTTTATCCGTTCCTGAGAGACATATGATTAACACAATTAAATAGAAATATCTCGTGCCCATATTATTGAGAATCTGAGTAGTATACCTAATATAACTATTACTGCTACTGAGATCTGTTCAGGATATTGGGATTAGCCTGAATCTGGGTGGGAATGGATAGTAGGGACAGTGCATTTGTCATGTAAACGGGATAGATGGTTTAGTTCAACCCTCAAATCCTATACTTCTTTCATGTAGAATGCAACTCCTCTAAAATCTGTCACTGAAAATCCAAGGGACCCGAAGATGAGTGTTGTGGCTTTGAAGAAGGAAAAGACGAACGTGAAGAATGGACCAGATAGCCAAAGGAATGCTGTTGTTGCTGGGTATGTTGCTGAACATGCGGGCCATGCTGGCCTGACTAATATTTATGCGGACGCCCATACTGCTGTTGCTGTCTCAGTGCATGGTAAGGGGCGACCCCAGAGCTATGTAGTGCTGGAAGAGGTGTAGGAGTAAATGATGGTGTTGTGGATGGTTTGTGTACACTGGTATGAGAAACGATCCCTAGAATTCCCCTGTCTGGTAGGGTCATATGTGTACCACACATCATTTACCTCCCACACCTGGTATGGCTCCTCATTAACTATCTCCACGAACGGTGGCTGGTGCTAGAAAGAATGGGCTAGAGGCTGGTCCTCTACCCATGGCTAGGGTGGCCCTGACATCTACTTCTCCTGAAAATGATGAACTGGTAAACTAGAGCAGCATGTGCAGTCACGACATGTACCCTAATCTTGGATACCTTCTTAGAAAGCTCTGCCATCTCCTTAGGCAGTTTGGATAAGTTGCTGTCCAACTCATCCATACGCCTATCGATCCTCTCAACTACTATGAGTTTGTCTGCTATAAGGCCCATGCCGAAAGAATCCACTATAGCCTTCACTACCCTGCTAAATATGAATGGAATGTTGGTCTCTAGCTGATCTCTACTCATGGTCTGTGCTCTACTCATATTGGCCATCTTCTCAAACACCTTCCAGATGGTGTTCGCTCCTCGTGAAGTGTAGATGCCTTCACAAGAGACACTAATAAAACCCTACACATAAGGGTGTAGACTGCAATATAGACATTGAACCAGGATGGTAGGCTCTAAGTCGTGACAAGGACACTTCTAGAAGAGATCCTTGAATCTCTCCCATGTATCACAGAAGGATTCATTAGGAAGTTGGGAGAAACTCAAGATGCATGAATGCATCATGTTAGTTCTACTGAAAGGGTAGAACGTCTTCAGGTTGATGTCCTTGAACTGCACAAAGGTAGTTACAACTACCCCCAAGTTCTTCATCTAGTAATCCAGCTTATCCTTTAAGGAAAAAAGGAAGGGCTTTGAGCCTAATGTAGTCTTGGACAACCTTAGGATGCCTAAGATCAGTGCATACCAACTCAAACTCCCTAAGGAATGTGTAGGTTTCTCGTATACATACCCATGGAAATGTGGAAGTCGATTAAGAAATTACAGCTTCAGTTCGTATTCAACTTCAAGTTCAATTGGGCTCAACCAATTAATCATTGATAACTCGGAGTTTTGCGAATGATAAAAGGGAGTCGTCGGTGTAGAAGAATCTCTTAGAAGAAAACCCTAGTTAATTAAACAAAAACTAATAAAATAGGAGAGAGGGGGAAAATAAGAATAAAAGTATGCTCTATCATATTTTGTCTACACTATTTATTTTACCAGGTAAGTGTATCTGGGTCGAACACAAGGAGTAAGAATAGCTTGACTACAGTTTTTGATGAAAGATAATATTTTTGTGTTTTTTGTTTCTTCTTGAAGGAAAGAGATAAATAAAGAAAATCTTTTTATCGGTTTTTATTTTTGAAGTTTTTATTTTATTTTTTATCTTTCCTATTTTATTTGGTTTCAAAGAGATAATTTTGCAAAAAATTAATCTACAATATAGTATGTGGAAATATAGATGATACTACATAGTAGAAAAATCGTTCGAGCTACGCGCTCAAAAAAACACACAAAAGAAAACACCAAATTAAAGTCGAGGATCAAAGAATAAAATCTCGATAAAAAAACGATGAAATCGTCGAAAATCGACTCAAAAAAGATGTAAGAAAATACTACGATGCTAAAATAATGTTCAAGGTCCATAAATGTTCAATGTCTAGTGTAGGAATAAAGAAGAAAGATACTCAAAAATCTAAAAGTTTCTTCTTTCAAATAGGTCCCTGGTCAGGGACCTATTTGTAAGAAAAGTTTTGGATTCCTTATAGTTAGGTCCCCGTACGGGGACCTAATTGTAATTATGAAAATGTTCTAGAGCTCGTATGAGTTTCTGGAACTCGCAGGACCTCTTAAACAATTTTTCCACCCCTTCGTATTGGACGGCTTTGATTAGATTGTGATTTGTGATATGGTCCACACGATCTGGACACATGTCGGCTACCTACAATCCTCCTGTTATTGGGCTTTCTTCCCCAATATGAAGAGGGTGACAACATTCATCCTTCTCTGATTAATTTCTGACGAAGTTTGACAGCTGATGAGAGACCTCCAGCAGGGCCAGGAGGGGATCGTCTATCCCCTCTGAGCTTGCCTAAGATGGGGCAAAGTTGAGGGGTTGAGGGCAATGGCAACATTTGAAAATATGCTTGTCTAGGTTTTGAAGTTTTGGTGGATGTTTTGTTGTGCAATCGATCGATTGGTGAAGATGACTAGCTCCAGACAATGGATTGATGCTCCACAAATGTACAAGATCCTGCAAATGAGATTTTGATGCTCGATTCAAAGATAAATCAGCGAAAATGCTAGATAAAATGTGGGAGATGTGTTTCCATGAATGAAAATGTCGGAGTGAGATAGTGCGATTTAGTTTGTTTTGAGTTGAGTTTTGAATAGGGATTTGGTTGGAATCAAATTTTGGACTAAAGATGGTAATTAATGATTCTAATCAGGTCATAAAATGGCATAAGAAACGAGGAATTGGGAAATGGATGAAGGTGTTCACTTGGGAATTGAGTGTATTACTCTTGGTCGTCGCTCGACGAGAGGTGGTTCTAGATCTCTATGTTGCGCATGACGGCGATGCAAGGTGGTTGGCTACCCTAGAATTCCCCTCCGATGATGCCTCTTCCACGCCGAGTGGTTCTCTGGCATTATCATCACCGGAGGTGGACAGGTTCAATGGATAAAGGAGGTTGCTTGGTTAGTTTTTTATGGAAAAGGGAAAGTTGGTTCGAACTGATGAACTTTGGGTCAATTTGTAGAGGAATCGGTGATGGTTAGTTGATGATCCTAAGGTTGATGTGTATCTAGAATGTTAGATGGAGGTGATGGAGGTCTAGGGTGGGATTTAGGATGAAGAATAGTGTGGGTGAAATTATAGGAAGAATAGATGTTGGAACAGACTTCAAACAACCAGTTCTTGGGGAAGACAACCCAGGTGCTGACACATGTCAGCACATGGTAGGCCAAAGTATAATTAATCTCAGAAAATTATCAATAAATAGTAAATAAAGTTATTTAAATCGGGTATAAAAATGCTGTAAATAATTTAATTATCTAAATTATAAAACATTTTTTGATAAAAAATTAATATTTAATAAAATTTAAATATTATATAAATAAATAAATATATAGTATTATTATTAAATAGATATTCAATTTTTAATTTAATAAATTAATGAATAATATAGCAATTTTATATTTTATTAATTATTAGGATAATAAATAGTGTATATTTGAATTTTTACATAGTTTAATTAATAGTTTTAAATATATTAAGAAATAGGGTATATCATCTGTAGTTCAATTTCATCTATAAAATAGGGTATTTGATTTATTTGAAATAATAAGTAATGTCAAAAAATTATAAAATAAATCATGCTTAAAATATAAGATAAAAATAGTTAGAAATTATAAAATTAATGAAACTATAAATAATGTGTTCTAGATAAAATAAATAGCCTAGAAAACTTGATTGTCATTAGGTCCCAAAACCGACTTTTTGCAAACAGACTCAGATTTTAGCGAAATCACCTTCATTAATTAGATAATATTATTTTATAAATTTTAAAGGCGATTAGAGTTAAATTGGAGTTCATATGAGAAAGTTATGATGTTTAGAAGTTGAGAATTTGACAATTTAAAAGTTGGATTTCTTGGCATATGTACAAGATAATATTTTTAACTTATTTTTATATTTTCTATACATTTTTAGAAATATAAAAGAAAAGAGTTTGGTGAAAAATATTTTCTTATGAATTAATTAAGAATCAATAAAGATTTGATAATTTATTGAGAAGTAATGAATAATGTGTGGATTGAATAATTAATTATTTTTATGGTTTTCTTTCTTTATCTCCCCGTACTTGTTTGTTTATCGACCAATCCATGCTGACTTAATCTCAGAGATTAGGTTATATAAATATATCTTGCAGTTATATTTATATTGTATACGTCATATTGTACATATATACATATCTACAATATGTCTTCTTTTCTTTTCTTTGTTTTTGTTGTTTTATTTATTTACTTTTTTTGGATGCATAAAAGTGCATTTTTATTCATGAATGAGGTTTTTATAAAAGATGGAAATTAATGGATGGGTTTTAAGATAAAATGCAGAAAGAATGTTAATGAATCATGGATTCATCAGCCATCTAATATTGCCCGGGATTGTATGGCGTGTCCATGGATGCATCTCTACCCAACTGTAATTGATCAAGTTGCACTCGCATAAGTGCTTGATTTTGCTCAGATTCTACCAACCTAGCCAACGCTGCATGCATCGGGTCCTCTCATTCTTCCTCCTGTCCATTATGTTTATTAGGAGGCATATCTAATGAATCTTCGTCACCTTCCGCAAAGAAAGGATTGGAGCGAGATCTAGATCAAAATAAAGAAATCAAATCAATATCACCAAGGCAATGATCTTCCTTAGTGAGTAGAGAAAAAAGGGGGTTGGTTGATATGTAACCACCCCCAAGGAGGGAATCATTATACACCAGTTTGGAAAAAGGATTGTTTCCAAACTGGGATGGTCCAGTTAAAGAAGAAGAAGGGGACTAGACCGGTGAAGACATGATATTTGGGTGATTCACCGATAATCTTGCAAAATCCGAGCAAATATTCGACCAGTTATCCATCATTGAATTCAAGATATAGGAAATTGGAACATGCTCGAAACAAAAAGATTTAGTTCTACTGGGAACAAGAATGTATGGAGTTACTCACACAAAATAATTACTGCAAACCCTTTTGAGTTATTTCACCAACTCAACACTTAAGTTCGATGATTATGGCATTATTAGCTTGTCAATTTTAGTTAGTAATAAATGCAAATCTTGAAAGAGTTTAACGAGATATTCGGTCCATGTATTTACCTACAGACTTGCACAATTCTTATGACTAGTTGCACCTACATTCAACCAGTATGGGAGTAAGTACGGACCATAAAAATACGGCTACCCGTTACTTGAGGACGGAGCCCTACACATTGTCTTCTAACCTATACACTCTACTAAAAAATCCAGACTGTTTATTGGATGCCTACATTTTGTCACTGGTAAGTAGCTAATCATTTTTGTAGAACCAGTAGTCTATATGAAAATCTTGGATTGGCTCTATCCTAGTGTTAGTCTCTCTCTCACTTGCAAATAAATTCAAACAATGAGGGCCTTTTGCACCCGTAAAACAAGGTTGCTTTTATCCCAATTTAATTTTTCATTTTGCATTAATTCGGTCTAATTTTAAGAGTTTTGTTATCGCTTGAATTAAGTGACCACAAACATTGCCTAACATTCAATGCCTTTTTTCCTTTTCCTTAAGTTGAGAAAACTGAGGGAGAAAATGAAAAATAGAATGCAATCAGAAATCAATGATGCATGCAGTCGTTAGAGATACTAACATCACTTCCCATCACTCTTCATGGGATGCATAACCGAATTTATAAATCTATCTATATGATGTAAGTCAAAAATACAACCTAAGCAATAGTTCTATTAGCAATGAAGAAATCAATTAATTTGACTAAGTAGATCATATAATATGTGCATCTATGAATCTCCTAAGATTTTTGCAATTGTGAGTCTTATGAGATTATGGGGTGTGTCCTAGTTTTACCAATTAGATTAAGTAAAAGGACCTACGATATGTTTAATTTAGCACAATGCTTGAATATAAAATGTCACTCAAGTCGAGATCCACTCTCGACACAACCACCACACAAAAAAATAAAGTCCACATGCCTTCATTACACATGTGAGATCTCAATCAAGAACCATTGTAAATAGGAGACTAGGTTACAAATAATTACAACATGACAAAATGGAAATAATTACTCTAAATAATCTCTCTACTAAATTAATTGCTTCGTGGGCTCTCCAATAAGTAACTCCAAGCTCCTCGCCTCCACGATCCTTCGAGAGTCGTCGGCTCTATGAGCCTTCCACAAAATAAGAAACTTATTAGAAAAATTCTAGAGAGATTAAAATAATTATTTAAGGAGAAATCATGAAACAACACAAAACACAATCAATCAAAAAAACTCAAAAAACAATAAACCTAAAAATCACAAAATAAATATTTGACCCTAAAAAGCATCACAAAATGTTCCGCGTCTCCAGCAATAGCACCATCTGGTGAATCACTAAATGCAAAAGTTAATTTAGATCTGTTGTAGCACGAGACTTAGCGTGTCATACAGAACTAAATTAAGGATTTTCGCAAATAGGATTTAGCTTGAATTTATAACCTGGGAAGTCCAGGGTTGAACATGAGGACACGAGCAATTCAAGTGATTAAATTTAAATATCAAATATTTTATGCAGCAATTTGTAGGGTAATTATGTTGAGAAAATGCACGATTCACAAAAGAGATGATTTTCAACACATTTTTTATGCACACAAATTTTATGAAAGCAATAATGCACAAATGATGAGATAAAGATACTCACAATACAATTAGAAACATAATAAACAATTGGGGTTAATCATAAGAATTTTTAAATTTAGTTAAATATAAATTATGATATAAAATAGATTCAAAGATAGCTTTAAGCAATACTTGATTTAGAAAGTAGTCTCAAAGCAACAATAATATCCAATTTCACTTTGATGCCCAAATCAATTCAACAAGAAATTAAACCATTTATTAACTTAATGATAATGATAAAAAACTAATGATTAGTCATTAGAAATATCAGGTTCAATTGTTCACTAAGATGACATTTTTAACTTCATTTAAGAATCTAATTAAGTACTTGGAATAAGAAAGAATTTGCACGTGATTTTTAATGCAAAAATATCAATAAAGCATACCAAAAGATTAAGAAACAAAATACTTTCAAACGAAACCAAAATCACCTTAATTGGATCTATAAACAAAAAGATATTCAATTTTAATTTATGATCACTTTTGCACGAAAAACTCCATGCTTTATTACAAATAAGGACACATAAGGACTAAGTTATAACTAAAATATCTTGCAGGAGATTTTATGCAATTTTTACAAATACAAGAGGACTTATCTATATTTCCAGAAAAGTTTGGGATTTTTGATGTAAGTTACCCAATTATGTGTTCTCTACATGTGACCCCTCTAGGATCGGAATTGGAGGCTCGGGCACACGTGGGTGTCTGAACTTCTTCACGTGAGGCTCGGATGCAAGCTCGCCACACGAACCTGGGGAATGAAACGCTGCCTCGGGAAGCTTACGAGGGTCAATTTGGACCGTTGATTCTTGCCCAATTTGGGAGAACAACAATATCTGCTTTCCTCATGTTCTTTGGATCCGCCGTGACTGGCGACACTTGGGATAAACTTTGATGAGGTCGTTGGTGCTCCTCCTTGCTCCTCTACTACCACCAAAGGTCAGATGACCCTCATGTAGGATTCCCGAAGTCAGGTATGAGCAAGGGATGAAAATGAAGCCCTACTATTGTCATGTCGATGAAGCGGTGCAAAGGGAGATGATGGAGGTTGGAGCTCTACTGTGGTCTCCTATCATTGAAGTCTTGCAACCCTGCAATGTTAGTACAACCAAGATAGGAAGCATATGCGAATTAACTAGAGCAAATGAATAGTGAAATGAGGGGCTATCTGGTCATTTGGGATCAAGCCTAGATGGCTTCTCATTCATGCAAAACAAGAACCTTGATCAACATGGATATTAAGACGGAGAAGTGCATGGATATCACAAGATATTACATGTGTTTAATGGATACTGTGGATGAATTTAAAGTTTTCATATCAAAGATTAAGGGTGAAACTCAGATCAGAAAAAATGGTGAAAACGAGATCAAACAAAGTTAAAGAATCATACCAAGAAATGGAGGGTTGAATCAATGGAGTTGAAGAGGGTTTGTCGTTCCTGGAATAGAGCAAAGAATGCTCCGATCTTCACTTGTCGACTCCGAATATGAGACGAAGATCGATCAGCTAAGGAGATGGCCGAATCATGGATACTAAGGTCGAGGATCTTGCCAATGGTTAACCTCCATCTTTGAAGCTAATCTCTCGCCTAGCGGTCACGTAGATAAAGAGGATACTAGGAGGAATCACTCGCAAGGGCGAATGTGGTTGCAGATATCCAGAGTCGAGGTTTTGAGGTGGTGGATGTTCGGTGGTTGTCGAAGAAGGTGGTAGTTTCAACCACCACCACTGACTAGGAGAGAGGAGGTTGGGTGATTCTAGGTTGTTGGCGAGGATCAAAATAGAAAGGGGAAGCTTTGAAGTTGGTGAAGTGGTTAACGGAGGTGGTTATGATAATATGGGGAAGTTTAGAGGAGGCGAGGAGGTGCGTCGCTTGGAGATGGATGCGCTAGAGGTTGACAATGGCTATGGGTTGTTGGATTAAAATCCAACAGTCTAAAATCAAGGCGGGAGGCACGATGTGAAGCAGCCACGTGGCCGACCGTCTAGGCGTCGTGTGGTCCAATAAGATTTGAGTTAATAGGAGAAATTCAATAAAAATAGTTAGAGTCGGATCTAGGAAAAATAATGAACATGAAACTTGTAGATCTTGATGAGATTTACAACTCTCATGTGGAAGTCAAACAGATCAGAGGTCATATATACATAGATAAAAATTAAATACTAATTAAAACCATATAAAACAATTTTCTCTCATTTTTCTTTTGCTTATTTTTTTGTATTTTTATTTTCTTTTATGTTAATTTATTTATTTATTTACAATATTATACTGCTTTTTATTAGATTTTTATGAGGAATAAGTACATAAAATATTTCATCATAATATGGTTACGTAATATAATGTAATTAGTGTCAATTAACTACAACACACAAAATATTAATTAGTGTTAATTAGTCAATGAATCTTGTGATTAACTTAAGAAAGTGAGATATTATGGGTGCTTAATGATGATAAATACGAGATTTATCACTCTCATAATACAATTTAATTCCAGGTTTATTTTTTTATTTTTGTTCAAGTTTTTAAAAGAAAAAAATCTTTTTACTTTCGAAGGTTTTCACTTTTTTGGATATTTTTAAAAATATCTAACTGGGTGTCCGTTTCTTTTTTCAATGAAAAATATGTCTCACAGTGGGAGAATTCACAGAATGCAACGAAAAACTTTGATGCATGCAAAGATAGAAGCCATATCCTGCGTTGGCAGTTTACATGCAAGTCATTCATGTAGAATTTTAAATCCTAATTCAATGCTTGAAAAAGCCATAAAAGTGTATCCTAATCAAGCATCTCTAGTAGAAGAATGAATTAATTTTCAAAAATTATGAATTCCACTTAAGTGTAGATTAAGAAGATAGGTTTTACTTTACTCATCTAATCAGTCAAGTAATCACCCCTATGCTTCACAAGCAATTTAAAACGAATACAATGAGGAGATTACTTGCTCCAAGACAAATATTTTCTTTTTGTTATATTTTAGGGTCAAGTAATTTAAACAGACCCAATTTTTATTTGTTATCACTCTTTTTTTGTTTTTAATAACAATACACGAATCCTATCGGGGAGACAATTCCTTTAGCAACCTAGGTTATCAAAATCAGAGGGAGAGAGTCAGAAAAGCGATGCGAGACGAAATCAATGATGCATGTTAAAGCGTAAATGCTCACCTTGCCTCCAACTCTCTACATGCAAGGATGCTAAACAGAATTGAAACCTATCTATATGCAAATGCATGTCGATGAAATTGCCCTTGGTATAGAAATTGCTATTAGCGTAACGTACAAGTACTAATCACTCAAAAATTGAATCCAAAAGTTCGGTCTTTGGGGAACTCTTCGGTGCTCACAACAATGACTCCTGCAAGCGCTGTGTAGAGTCCCTCTCGGTGCTTGATTCCAAGTCTAAATGAGAAGCAATTCAAAATTTGACTAAGTCCAAACGAGAAGTATATGTGAAGGTAAATATAATTAAGTGTTTGGCCTTAATCTATAGTCAAGCAAATCCTACAACTACGGCTCAATTACACAAAATAAAGAAAACAAGATCAAGAAGCAAATGAAAAAATGCAAAAACACGACAAAATCAGTGAGGTCTCCCAAGTGCACCGGCACTTGGTGAAACAGACCCCACACACAAGGTATATAATGTCCTTTTACAAGAGTTAAAATTCTATAAATAAATAAATGAGAGTCTATGATTTTTTTATGCTTAGTATCCATCGAATCTTCCTCTCCTCCTCTTACGCTTTCCTGCAGCTCGGTGAGGAATCAAGTTGCCTCTGCTTCGGTTGGGTGCATCAACTATCCTCGATCGTCGGGCCCTCGCAAGAAAGAGAAGATAGGGAGTATGCAAAAAATACAAGTTATAAAAATATGAGAGAAAAATATATGAAATAAATATAGTGAATATAGACAATGAATTAATGTAGAAAAATATAGACAAAAATGTACAACCAGGAATAGTAGGCTAAAATAGAAACCTAACTCTCCTCGTCGTGCCTCCCCGGTAATGACCCCAGTTTGTTGAGCGAGATCTTCGAGGGGTGATTATTATTGATATAATTGTCATTGTTATCCCCAAAATTCCCATCTCAAACAAACAAATTTATTTTTTTGTTCCTCAAGCTAAAATAATTACAAATAAATTTGTGTATTAAGAGATTTTTTTGATATTTAATTTATCTGTATAGCGGACATGATCAAACTCGGGGAGGCTACAATTCTCGAGGGTTATTCAAATAATCGAAAAATCAATTAAGAGAAAAACAGGATCTCAAATGCTAGCTATCCTAGTTTTTGTAGGAATTTTATCTTTAAATTTTTTTATTTGTATTTTTTAATTTCTATTTTTCAAATTTTTAATATTTTTAATTTTGTAAATTTTTAGTTTTAAAAAATAATTAATTTTCCAAAGCAAACTATGTACAACAATAGAGAATGACTAATTTTTTATTTTCTTAAAGATTATAACAATGCTTAAAAGTGGCCAAATAAAATCTTTTTATATTTTTGATGAATTTTTACTATTTTCATAATTTTTTAGAGATTTTTTAATTTTGTAGGATTTTTAAAATGAATAAAAATAGGAGAAAAATGCAAAAAGTGAGCAAACATGATTACTTTGAAAAAAAAGAATGAATTGAAATAAAAAAATGCAGCAACTATTTTTCTTAAAAAAAGTAAATTATCTACAAAGAGGAACCTAAATGACATTTTTTTTATTTTTCTAGATTTTGAGTATTTTTTATTTTTTTAGGTTTTAAAAATATTTAATGAATGAAATTTGCAAAGAAATTAAAAGACAATGAAATAGAACTAATCTTTTTTTTTTGGAATTTTCTAATGCAATACTTTAATTTTTTTGAATTTTCTAAGTGCAAACTAGGAAAAATGCAATGTTTTTTATTTTTTAATAATACCAAATTATGATAAAATACAATGCAAAAATTAGTCTAAGAAGAAGCACAAGAATCATAACATGATTTTTGCAAAATTTATTGATCAACAAAGTATGTATTTCAATAAGATGAACTTGCAAATCAAAGTCTAGAAATACTGGACTAAAATGCAATTATTCAAAGTTCGTGAATGAGGAATTAACATTAAATAAATTATGGGAGAACTATTGCAATTTACCCAGTAAACGTGCCTGCAACGCACGTGCTTGAGCTGGACGGCAGTCTCTTTGTAATTTTGGATATCATTGTGGGGTAGAATACAATCCCATTTTTAAATCTTCGTTAGGGTTCTTCCTAGAGTCTTCTGTTCATGTTCCCTTCGTCTCCACACTCAAGAGGGGGTTGCCGCCGTACTTCTTCTCCAACCTTAGGCACGACAGCAGTGCTCGCACGGGGTGTTGGATCTGCGGGCTAATCGCGACGGTGGTGGACCTTCGCGTGGAGATGGAGGCCGACATGGCTGTGGAGATCAATATCTTTGCAGGGAAATGCGGATGGCTCACGACGGTCCTCCTGTCTAGACAAAGGAGTAGGAAGGCAGTGGAGGTTCTTCAGATCGGCGATGGCGTGGGGTACGACGGAAGATGGGGGACTGGTGGCAGTTGACTTACGGCTGTAGATCTGACGACGGCGGTTGAACTCCAACGGAGTGGGTTGCTAGTGATGGTTGCCTGCGGAGGAGGGTGCGCACATCATGGAGGAGAGGCGGCGTTGGCGCTGCCGCCTAGACCCTATTTTTTCTTTTTAATTTTTTTGTTATTTTTAGATGAAAAACAAAAACTGTAGAGAATTTCTTAATATTTTTTATATATTTTTTAAAATTGCAAAAATAGAACAAGATTTTTTATATTTTTATTTATTTTTTATATTTTTTAAGAGGCAGTAAATGTATTTTTTGTAATTAATTTTTCTATTCTAGACAATAAAATATAGATAAAAAATGATATTCGACTCGAACACACTGGCTCGATCCAAAATAAAATGCGAAAAATATGAGTGGATGTGGATCCCACGAAATGGAAGATAGATCTGGATCTCTAACCACCGTACATGGTCGGAGTTGAGTGGTTGCACGAGGTAGCACATGAAACAGAGAGGTTCGAAAGATGAGATGAAAGATCAGATCGGATTAAAATTTTTTCATTGATAAAAAACTATGAACTAAGATTAAAAAATGACAATGAAATCAAGACGACTATTAAACTACGAGTAACTTAGATGAACAATTATAAATAAAATTGGATCTCATAGTGGGAGCTGAAAATGTCGTGATGGCCTCGACGAAGACCGACTCGATGTCACCGGATGGTTCGGAGGCTGGGCACCTCTCTGCAACAAGAAGACTCTTGGAGAATAGGCCCCTCTCACCAAAGATTGATCCCGGCGAAATGAGGGAGGAAGAGCCAATTAAATAGAAACAATATACATTTGAATTTCAAATTTTGAATGGAAGAAAAATAAGGAAGGAAGTTAGTGGTAGAATTACTAAAATAAATTAAATAAATAAATAAATAAATTATTTTTGTAATTACAATAATAATAATAATAACTATTAATGTCAAAAATTAAAGAGCCACCTTAATGGTGGCTTAATTAAGGAGTTAAATGTATTATAAAGATGTGGCATATTACTTACATAAATAAAAAAACAATTAATTAATTTTCATCACTTTATAAATTTAAATAATAAACATTAATTATATTTATTTTTTGTGGTGGGTATTTAAGGAAAAAGGTTATATACATATAATACATACATATAGTACATAATACACATGTACAGATAAGGAAATAGTTTTTTTATAAAAGTTTTTAATTAAAAATTTTTATTTACTTTAAATTACTTGTGAACAATATTCACATATATTAAAAATATAGTATATACAAATAAAAAATAAATACAATAAATACATGGTCAAATTACAAAAACCACCATAAAAAATCAACTTTTCAACCATAAATCCAAAAATTGTGAAACCATAACCATTTTAAAGATAATTTAATTTAGAATGCATCAGAAGTTTAATTCAATTCAAGTTCATATGGACCCAGAATTGGTATTTCAATTCTCTCTTTACGACTTTTTCTAAATTTGGTTACTTTTATTTTGTATATAATTTTATTTTGTAATTATTTTTATTATTTACAAACATTTTTATTTACGATTTCTGTTTATAAAATTATTTACTTTGAGGTCAATTTATTTACAAATAAAATAGTGTAAGTATACAAATATTTAAACACATTTTTTGTATTTTCTGCTTGAGGACCCTATCTCGCCATACTTTATTCCTAGTCAATCAGGTCAAGTCTTGACCTTCTTTCGGTGTTCGGGTCAGCCTGCATCTATTTACACATATACAATCTTATAATTTTCTTTATTTTTTATTCCTTTATTTATTTATTTATTTTATGTTAAAATAGTATACAAATATATAATATTTACACATAGATGTAAGTTAGTAAGAATATGGAATTAATATTATGTACATGTGTTTTATAAGGAATTTAAGATAAAATAAATGAAGAAAGATGATGAAATGTGGATTCATCATCCCCCAATGCTTTACCTTCGCTAGTCTTTTAGCAAACACTTATTTGAAGGAATAAGTGAATACAAGAAAAATAAAGGAAAAATAAAGAAATTATGACAATTTTGAATATTAAACTTATCTTCATAAAATTGTAGTATGGAGCTGTTTTGGACCTTTGGATTCTTAGTGTGGCGGAACCTTAATGGGAAATGGATTTAAAACCTTACAGTCTTTAAGTTCCACAAGACTCCTATTCAAGTCTCATTAACAGTCTGGTCAGAACAAGTCTACATACACAAATTCTTATGACTATGAATATTTACTTGTACGATGTAAGTAAATTGTTTCTCCCCATCTCAAAAGTAGCAAAGAAACATCCTCTCTGAACAAGGTAACTCTAGTCCCCCGATCTAGCAACTCTTTCCTCGAGGAGCGGGGATATTCCCTTCTAAGTTCAAGTACAACCAACTCAAGAAGAGGGGATGGAGAAGAGAATGGACGGTAACTAGTGTAGCTACCTATCCTTGGATACATGACGAGTGTAGCCAACTCATCTGCTGCAAGCTTACCAAAAATTACCTTTGAAGCACTTATTCTTTTTTTACTTGTATATACACTTCGTCATGCATTTTATTTTTCAATCGAGCCTGTCTACTTTTGGGGATTTTGCATTTTTTTCTCTTTTTTATCAAAATATATACAAGGTATAACATGTACATAAGGATTTTCCCTCTTGATCCAGTAGACTAACCCTTATTTGAAGCATTATTGCAACCCCACAACACCATGTCTTTCAACCTCAATGCCACCAGACTAAGTTGAGACACACTTCCCTCCCTAGAGGAGGATGAGAGGTTCCTCCTAGATGTACTACCCTTGTATGCTACTCCAAGCCAAAAGATTCATCTCCTTACTACCTCCTTCATGAAGAGCTACGTGTAGAGTGATTGTCCAAGATAAGCCAAGGTCTGGAAGAATCGTGCGTGTGTTGTTAAATATTCTACTTAGACTAATCAAGACGACATGTGAACATAGTGTTATGAACTCAAGGAATTAAGCTGCTAGGATATGAAAAGTCTTAATTCCATTTCTCATAAGGTTCCTCTGAAATTAAGCTGATTAAGGTCCAACTAAGATCCATTCTTCAATTTTATTCCAAACTTAGTTTAAATATCAATATTATCCTAAAAAATACACATGTAAATGCAAGAAATGTGTACAATGCAAAAAGTACAACACTGATGACTCCATATTTCATCATCTTTATTCTGTCATTTTGGCCTTAAAACCCTAGCAAATAAATGTAAATACCGCTAATTATTGCATTTTAGCATTCATGCATGTGTATGTAAATAGTGTACAAAATGCAGTTTTTAAAGCCAAAATTATAGAATAAAGAAAAGAAAAGAAAAAGAGTAAAATATTGTAAATATTTTATGACCCGAAACCCCGAGACCTAGGTATCCCGATGACTAGGTCGACAAGGAATAAAGTAGCAAGAGATAAGGGCCAAAATACAATAAAAATACCTTTTATTCCATTCATTCTTTATTCATTTTGGGACCTATTTTTGTTCCACATTTTATACTTCAAATAAAGAAACTTTGTACATGCTTGTAGATAATTAAATAAAGAAAAATTCAAAATTTATTTCACTCAAAAATAATGTACAGGTAAAAAGTTATGATCTGAATAAGTTTCCAAAATCCCAACTTCCTAGACCTCTATCTCTCAAATAAAAACTCTAAATGTACCAAACTCACCTTTAATTGTATATAACTTTAAATAAGCTATTTAATGAAGGGGGTTTCGTATTTTTTGGAGCTACGGTTTGAAAGTTGAGTTTTGGACCCCACTTGTATACTTGTGCATATTAAAATATTCACTTTATTAATTATTTATTATTTTCATAATTTTATATTTTTATAATTTTGTAAATTATATGTACATTAAAATCAGAATAAAAATACAAGAAATACAAAATAAAATACTTGTGTAATAGCATACCTCGGTATAATACCTGTATATATACCTACATAATTAATACCTCTATTCTATTAAGTATATAAAACACTTCAGAAAAATAAAATAAAAACATATTTCAGTATATAAAATGGAGTTATAAATTTACAAAATAAAAAACAAAGAATAATAAAATTAAATATACAAAATAAAAATAAAATAATAAAATATATAGATGTATATACCTATATAGGCTATAAAAGGAAACTTGTATTTTTATACCTCTAAACAAATAAATAAAAATCATAATAAAATATATCATAAAATAACAAATATTTTTTATTTAATAATAAAAAATTAATAAATTCGTTTTCTATTTGTAATTGATTTTACAAATGATTTTTTTTAGGATTTTTCCTGGTTGGTCTACGTGGACCAGCAAGGAGGTCTGGAGAGTTGACTGGCGGGTCAACTCTCTGACCCACTCCTGTAGCCCTGTCAGAGTTGAGTTTTGTCTCATCTTCGCAGTTTTTTGAGGGTCCGTCTTGCATCTTTTGGTGTCGACACCTTCGCGACTTTTGTTCCTCGACTATCCATCTTTCATGCCCTAGGCTTCCCTAGGGCCGAGGAACGTTGATTCAAGCGATCTCCCTCGGTCTTTGGAACGCCAACACCACTTTTGTCAACCCCTTATATGGTCCCCCGATTTTCCATTCAAAATTCGAACCCCTTACGCGCAACTTACTCCCCACCTATCGCACTCTAGAGCAAGAGGAAGGTGACAGCTTCCATCTCTAGCCTTCAGGCGGGTCGAGGAAGGGCCGAGGCGGTCTCCACCATCTCTGCTAACCACCGGCGTCGAGGTTCCCATCTCTGGATTCTGGCAATCGAGGTACCCCATCTCCCTTCTTCTTTTCCCTCTTTTTCGTAGTCCTTGCAGTCGTAGGAGTAGTTTAGGTCACTTAGATTCCACCACCGATCCGTATCTCGTCGTCCATAGCCCGAAGCATCACCGGAGACCCGCGATCCAGCTCGGGGAAGTTCACCTAGCCGGAGTTCTTACTTGTTCTTCCTCGTTGCCTCTCCACCATCTGATCCGGTCGCCGCTCCAGTTCGATCCTCCACCGTTGGATCTCACCTGTTTGCCGTCGTTCGAAGAAGACCCAGGATATAATCTTGACCTCTCATCCGTGAAGGGGTACCGTCCGTCTACGACTCGCCACGTGTCTAGAAGAAGATATCAGCTATTGGATGGCCAGGCGTTGGGTATTTTTCACCTACACCCTTTCCTATTTTTGTATTTCTATTTAGTCCATTAACTTTCATCTGTAGTTTAAATATTTCTATAATATTTACATTTAGGCCCCTATACTTTCTTTATTTGCATTTAGGTCCAGTCCACGTCACCTCGCGTGACTGTGCACGTGGGTTGGTGAGCATTTTGCAAGGACACCCCTTGGGGGTTTGTTTATTTCGTTTAAGTCCATTTCAGTTGTAATATTTTGGTAAAATTGCATGATAGCCCTTGGAACTTTGTAATATTGCAAAAATACCCCTGCCAGGTTACGTGCCTTGTGTGTGTGAGTCTGGAAATTTTACAGTGACCCCCTTTAGGTTTGGATATTTATATTTAATTCACTAAGTTGTGTTTAACGTTATATATTTGTGGAAAAATTGTAAGCAGACCCCTAAATTTCTGTGTATTTATATTTATGCCCTTGCTAGTGTTGCATTTTTTCTTGGATGTTTGCATTTATTTCATGCATCTCTAAATTGCTATAAAATCCACAAAAATTATCATAAGCTCCTGTTGCATTCTAGTTTCACGAAATATTTTTATTTCACATTTTTGTTGCATTTTAGTATTTACAAAAATTCAAAAACATGCATTTTCTCTACTGTTTGCATTAGAAAATATATAAAAGTTATAAAATGTTTTTGAAAAATTCCAAAAAAATTATATTTTGTGTGTTTGCATTCCATGTTTAAAAGATCCGAACGGTTTTGAGATAAATTCATAAATAGTTTTCTTTGAAGAACTTTAAGAACACTATTTACGAATTTATCTCTCCTGCACTGGTTGTCGGCTACCTAACGCGCAACCCTCCTCATTTACCCGGGCTTGGGACCGGCCATGGCTGAGTTAATGCTTTGAAGAAGAAATTCTGAATATCATATCAGTTTATGCACCGCAAATTGGTTTAGATGAAAGGACTAAACAAGCTTTTTGGGAGGATCTGGATAAGATTTTATAAGGAATCCCACACAGAGAGATGGGTTGCATAGGTGGAGATCTTAATGGACATGTGGGAAAAGATGTTTCAGGGTATGCAAGTGTGCATGGAGGACATGGTTTTGGGGATAGAAACGAAGAGGGAAAAGTCATTCTGGATTTTGTAACTGCATATGATCTTTTCATAGCAAACACCCTTTTCAAGAAGAGGGAGGAGCATTTAATTACTTATAAGAGTGGCTCAATTAGAACCCAGATCAATTACTTTGCGTTGAGGAGAAGAGATCGGTTGTGTTACAAAGATTGCAAAGTAATCCCTGGGGAGAGTTTGACAACCCAACATCGCTAGTTAGTCTTGGATTTACAAATAAAAAGGTTGGTAAAGAAAAGGAAGGTTCCTAAGATCACTAGGACTAGGTGGTGGAATCTTCCGCTGAAGCAATCAAGCTTCATGGAGAAGGTTTTAGAAGACTTATCTTGGGATTGTAGCGGTAGTGCAAACGAGATGTGGGAGGCAGTAGCATCTTGTATCCGAAAGGTAGTCGAAGAGATGCTAGGCGAGTCAAAAGGAGGAGCTCCGGGTCAAAAGGAGGCTTGGTGGTGGAGTGAAGGGGTGCAAGAGAAGCTAAAAATTAAAAGAGCTTGCTTTAAAGCTATGTCTAAGGATAGAACAGAGGAAACTGTCACAGACTATAAAATAGCAAAGAAGGAAGCAAAGAAGGCTGTAAGCGAAGCTAAGTCAAAAGCTTATGAGGTTTTGTATAAAAATCTCAACTCTAAGGAGGGCCAGAAGGATATATTCAGGTTGGCCAAAGCAAGAGAAAGAAAGACCAAAGACCTTTCTCAAGTGAGATGCATTAAGGACGAGGAAGGTCACGTGCTTGTTACTCAGAAGGATATAGAGACTAGATGGGAGCAATACTTCCATAAACTTTTCATTGGAGAAGGAAATAGAGAGATCACTTTGGGTGATCTAGCTAGTAGTGAAAGTTACTTGAATCGTGCATGCTATAGACGAATACAAAGAAAAGAAGTAGAGGAGGCTTTGAAGGTTATGAGACCTGGGAAAGGTGTTGGACCGGATGACATCCCTGTAGAAGTATGGAAAGTTTTAGGTGAGCGTGGTTTGACTTGGCTTACGAATCTCTTCAATGTTATTTGGCGAAGCAAGAAAATGCCTGGAGATTGGAGGAGGAGTATCGTGGTGCCTCTTTATAAGAACAATGGAGACATTCAAAATTGTTCAAATTACAGAGGTATCAGGTTGATGAGTCACACTATGAAAATATGGGAACGTGTGATCGAAAGATGGTTGAGGCAAGTTTCCCAAGTAAAAGAAAACCAATTCGGATTCATGCCAGGTCGCTCAACTATTGAAGCCATCCATTTGCTGAGGAGAACAATGGAGGTTTATAAGTTAAAGGAAGAATCTCCATATGATCTTTATTGATTTGGAGAAGGCTTATGATTCCGTCCCACGAGAGATACTGTGGAGAGTTTTGGAGAAGAGACAAGTACCTGTCCTATACATTAATCTCATAAAGGATATGTATGATAGGGCTTTATCTTGTGTAAGGACCCCGACGGGGAAGACTGACTATTTTGATATCAACATTGGTTTACATCAAGGTTCAGCTTTGACTCCATTTCTTTTTACTTTGATTATGGATGAGTTGACAAGTCACATTCAGGATGAGTTACCTTGGTGTATGTTATTTGCTGATGATATTGTGTTGATTGACGAGACTATAGATGGAGTAAATGAGAAGCTTGAGGTTTGGAGACATGCATTGGAGACTAAAGGTTTTCGTATAAGTAGGGCTAAGACGGAATATATGGAATGCACCTTTGATGGAAGCAATGGTTAAGGAATCGAGGTGAAGATTGGTGACGATAACATTCAGAAAAAAGATCCTTTTAGATATCTGGGATCTATTTTGCAACATGATGGGGAAATTGATGGAGATGTTACTAATAGAATAAATGCAGGCTGGCTAAAGTGGAGAGGAGCCTCCACTGTTCTCTGTGATAAGAAAATTCCTTTAAAAATTAAAGGAAAGTTTTACAAAGCAGTCGTGAGACCTGCTATGCTTTATGGTTCTGAATGTTGGCCTGTGAACCATAGACATGTGCAGAGAATGGCTATAGCAGAAATGAAAATGCTAAGATGGATGTGTGGACATACACGTAAAGATCAGATTCAGAATGATGCAATCAGAAAGAAAGTTGGTGTAGCTCCGATCGAGGATAAGATGCGAGAAAACCGCTTAAGGTGGTTTGGTCATTTGCAAAGAAGGTCGACTGATGCACTGGTTAGGAGATACGAGTGTTGGGATGTTGAGCCGGCTAAGAGAGGGCGAGGACGGCCCAAGAAGTGTTGGAAAGATACTATACGAAGGGATCTTAGTTTTTTGGATATAAGTACGAGATTGACCCAAGATAGATTTGAATGGAGGCGAAGAATCCATGTAGCCGACCCACTTAATTATGGGAAAAGGATTTGTTGTTGTTGTTGTTGCATGTCTTTTAACTTCAGTCCAAAAATCACTAAAAATTACAAAAGAAACTCATAAAAATTACAAAAACCCAAAAACCTTATAAAAATATTAAAAATTCCAAAAAATCCTAAAAATACAATTTTTTATCTCTTAATTTTCTCTGTTGTATAAGATTTATTTTAAAATTAATTTAAGGAATTTTGGATACTGTTTGATATTTTTCATCCTCATTTTAATTTCAGCCAGAAACTTTATTCACTATTTCTCAGTATTTTTACCTTTAAAATTACCAAAAAAATTAGGAAAAATCTAGAAAAATCACAAAAACATTAGAAAAATATAAAAATCACAAAAACATTTTGTTTCATGTATTTTGAGTTTTTTACCTCTTTTTACCTCTCTCTTATCTCTAGTGTATATATATATTCCTTATATATTATATCTTTATTAAAAGAAAAAGAAAAGACAAAAATACAAAATATAAAAAGGAAATATAAAATTAGAGAAGTAAAAATAAAAATATAAAAATATAAAATCCAAAAATTAAATAAAAAATGAAAAGCCCACAAAAATAACATTGGTAGACAAATCATCACATTCATTTTTGTGCATTATTTCCTTGATATATCTTGTTTGCTCCCTGTGTTCGACACTCTACACATACTTGCACTATACACATCTTTGTTGTAGAGTTACAATAAATTTTAGCTCCACATTTGCTTCTCCTTGTTTGATTGATATTGTGGGTTAATTGTTGATTTAATCGGGAATTACTGAGGGTCACCGTAGCGACTTTGTCTCCGCCTTGTGTGATACATTTAGCCCCTCGTATCTTTCGGTTAATCAAACACCCTATACTTAGCTCGAACTATGTCCTTATAGTGATCAGAGAGTGACAAAGTAATACATAACTCCTGCTAAATATAGAAAAGTGAAAAGACTCTTATGCTACAATGACTCAAAGAAAAGATGAAAAGAATAGAAGTCAGTGATCCCCCTTTACCTAGGATCAAATAATCCTAAGTATAGAAGACAATACAAAAGGAAAAAATGATGAGAATATACAGACTCAGCGGTTCATCTTGCCCCATATACATAGGGTAGAATAACCCTAAGTATAGAATATCAATAAGTTGGGGAACAATCACGAAATGGGAAGAATAAAAACATAAGGAGACAATATGAACAACATCACTCTCCCTGTACTTAGGGAAGAGTATCCCTAAGTATAAGCAACAACAAAAGTGATGGACAAGATGAATATGAAACACAAATCATTCACCCCCCATACTTAGAATAAAGCACATACTAAGTATATCACACACACACACACGGAATTGTGTGAACGATAAAACTAAAGAAGAAAGAATGAAACGAAAGGATATACAAGAGGAGTGGATGTGAAAAGTTCAAGAAGGTCGAAAGCAGCCTTCTTGCGAGATCGTTGAGGAATGGATCCGACAAGGTGTCGGTCGATATCTGGGTCATCACTAGACACAAATCAATCAGGATCGACCAGGAATGTATCCTCAACAGTCTCAAAGTGTGCAGGCACGAATCGGTCAGTGGAATTAGTGTGGTCATGTTTGGCCTAGGAAGTCTCGCAAATATCAAAGTAAAAAGGTTTGAATTCATTATCAGAAAAAGTAAAATCAATTCCAGCCTGGCGAGCCTCTATTGGATCATCAAAAGGCCCGAATTCCTTTATAAAAGCAATCAAATCAAATTCGGCCTTATCAGTCTCATCTAAATCAGGGTGAAAAGGAATAGACTCATCAGTGAAAGTAGTCAAATCATGTCCATCCTGTATAGTCTCAGAGTCTGCCTTCCGCTCTAGGGTGTCTATTGTGTAAATCATGCAGATGTCATCAATGCATCGCCACATACCAGAAGGGGGAACTCCAATGTATTTGCTTTTGAGTCTTCCTCCTTTAAGAGGAATTCTTGTATCTCAGTATCATCCAACATACATCAATATCATCAAGGTCAAAGTCCATGGGGTTGGTTAACATGTGCACGCTCTCATGGGATGCATGTATTTGGTCAGTAATGGGTGTAATACATCGCTCCCTACATCAAAGAGGAAGTAAATCTCTCCCAAACCATAGTCAGTAACGACTCTCCAGAGGTGAGGAAAGGTTGTCCTAGGATGATTAGAGGGATCTCCATAGGGGTGGAGGTCTCCATGGGAAATACAATAAAATCAGAAGTGAAGTTCGTGCCCTGAATAAGAATAATGGCATTTTCTAGAATACCCTTCGACCTCTTGATAGATCCATCAGGAAATTGAACTATCATCCTAGTCTTCGTGAGAGGCCCAAGGTGAAGAGACTGTACCATAGAGAAGGCTATTATATTAATTGAAGCACTTCCATCAAGGAGAGTGTTGTCACGAGAATAGTCAGAGATCGAGCAACTCACAAGAGGTGTGATAGTGTTCCTTTTCTTAAAATGTGGACGGTGAGAGATGGCGTATGCAATGGCCATGGTCAAGATGTGATGCTCAAATCTGCTCCTCCACTTTCTCTTCTTGGGTTAAGGAGCAAATAAATGGGTCATGGCCTGTTGAAGTGGGACTTTAATGTTCTCATGAATAATGTCCACCACTTCGAGTTCAGTCAACATTTTTTTTAATTTTTGTACCTCAACATACAAGGGAGGAGATCCGAATCAGCATCAACACAAGGATTGGCAAGAGTAATCTATATAGTGGCATCCTCTGGGTCAAAGGTGGGACATGCAATGAATTACTATGTGGGAAAATGGTTTGGCATGTGTGCCCTCTCCTTACAAATTGAATCAACAATGTCTCCCGAAATCTTTTTGGATTTTTAAAATTTTCTCATTTTTTTTGTATTTATGATGATTGCAAGCTTTCATGATTATCCTCAAGTTAATCCATATCCTTAAATAGTGGAGCAACATTCTAACTCTTATTTATGTTAAATAGATTGTTAATCCTCAAATTCATATGCCCCATCATCTGGTTCAAGGTCTCAAGTGTTGACAACATGAAAGGTGACTCCAAAATCCTAGGCTCGGGTGAGTGGAATGAGGGTGGGTTACAGTTAAAGTCTGATTCCTGAAATAATAGGTTAGGCAGATATGCACAAAAATCAGGAGAAAGTCCTCTTGGAAAAAGAGAGGTGGATCGACTGGAGAGTGCGAGGGATCCACAAAGGTCGGATTAAAATCACTCCAGCTGTCCATCTCTGAAACAAAAGATGGGGATCAGGAGAACATGATAGTCAACTCAAGTTGTGCAAAGAAGAAAAGCGCAAATGCACAGAAGGATCGAGTATGCACACAATCAATCACAAACAATATACACAAAGCAAAACACACCCCTCAATTCACCTACTCAACTCGATGAAGACCGTGAAAATTTGGATCTCTTAATCTTGTTTGTTTCGGAGTTAGGTGAGAGTCATAAAAATTATACAAACACTTAGGTTAGCTTATGGGATTTGGGCATTAACCTTAGTGTGTACGTGAGCAATTTAAAACTAATACAATGAGGGAATTACTTGCTGCAAGACAAATATTTTCTTTTTGATATATCTTAGGGTCAAGTAATTTTAGGAGTCCCAAATTTTATTTGTTATCACTCTTTTTTTGTTTTTAAAAAAAATGCATGAATCCTATGAAGGAAATGGAGAAATCCTCAAGCGCATCACGGAAGTGTGATCGTCGTATCGGATACGACGAAGAACGACTAGTCGTACTAGTTGTTCGGTGCAACAGAATTTAAAAAATTTTAATCCGATGAAACCACATGATCCGAGAACCATTCTCAAATCGTTTCATCTATAACCACAGAAAGTATAATGCAATACCTCTTGAAGCGTGGTTGATCAAGTCTCTACGAAAAGAGACCTCCTGTCTCAAGTCCGATCGTCGGAGTAACGGCTTGCGAGCGCGGAGATGAGTCGTGGTGTCCTTGCAATCCAAGTTGATCCAAGCACAGTTGCTCTTGATCTCGTCGCACGAGATCAAACGTCTCCTTCGTGAGTGAAGTACTCCAAGAAGACGAAGAACCGCAGAGAGTCGAAGCAGCATCACGATGGCGCGGGCGTCGACGATTCTCTCCACCAAGGTGGACGGCCACCAAGAAGAGAGGGAGAGAGAGGGCTGTCGAGTATGAGAAAGAGAGAGAGTTTGTGCTACAATAGCATGTGTAAAGAGAGAGCCAAGTATGCCTCTCTATTTATAGGGTTTTGGGATCCATGGATCTCAATCCATGGGACACATAAAATCAATGGGTGAGATTGATTTATGTCAATTCAATGGCTAAGATTGTTGTTGACAAAACAACAAATTTAGGTTAAAATATATTTGACAAAATCAAATATAATTTAATCCTAAATCAACCCAACAAATAAGGAGAGAAGACACATGGAGATTTCATCTCCATGTGCCTACCAAGTGGGCGGCCACACATTCCATATTGGAATGATGTGCCGCCCATGGAGATTGCAATCTCATGGAAATCCATGAGATTGCATATCTCCTTGATGTCCTTGAAATCTCTCTTATTTATTTGCAACAAATTTATTGGGTTTTATTCTTCAAAAATAATTCACAATTATCTTTTAGAATATTGCATTCTTGCCATGAAAAAATTGTGAATCATATTCACAACCCAAAACAACATATAATTCATATTGTTAATTAATTGTACATGTGTATCCAATACACATAATAATTAATCAACAAATATAAATTATAATTAATTCTCTCAAATACATTATAAATCACATTTATAATATATCATGAATAATTGGATATTTCTATCCACATTATTCTTATCCAAAATAATTAAATCACATTTAATCATATTGGATAATTTCTCATACATCATGATAATCAAATCACATTTAATTACCAACTTCTCTTTGCTTAGATCTTACGGAATTGTTCTTAAACCATTAAAGAACAATGCTATTTCTCCTCAGATACTTGGAGATAAGGACAGGGCGATTGTATTGTTCCACGTATAGTGACTTGGATGTTGAGATCATATCTCAAATCCAGATCCTATGGACCTCCCACTGATGCTTGATCAAATCAAGACCGTAGACTTAATCTTCTCATTGCATCTGAATCTCATTCAGATCAATGTCCAGTTCATGGACTAAGATTAGGTCACTTCTCTAATGAGAGGAGTCACTAAAATCCAAACCTGTTTCATCACTCCCTCGGAATGGAAGCGTCATGGTTATACAATCGTATATGATCAAATCACCCTTCAGGTATTCCCAATACCTGTACATCCTACATACTGGAAGACCTATGATCATCCTGAAGATAAAGATCACTTTTACACTGTCATCTTCAGGGTCAGATCATTAAGTTTCTCAATCTTGGTCACTGGGACTTGGTATAGATCATATGCTTTCACAAAGCATATATCTTACCTTCAAATTCATGTTATGCTTCCAAAGCACGACGACCATGCATGGAATTTGTTCAGTCCCAATACCTCATGAGTGAGCTCATGTCTCCCGATTTACAAGTGAACCTGTATGATCCCTTTGAGAGATCGCACTACTCATATGTCCTTACATGCACACCAGCTCGCCGGTATATAGACCTTGATTAGGTCATCAACCTATTGGTCTGCCAAATGTACATACTCAGACATATAGCAATACATCTGTCTCTAGTCAGAAGATGCATGCCTATGTTATGACAATATTCAACGCAGGTCTTTGGTTATCTCGATCTCGTCAAGTCAACCTATTGACTTAACTAACCTGACACCTATGAATCACTATTCCCATGCAGAGGACCTGCATCAAGAGGTCAGTCAGATATCAGTCATATGAGATAGGATTGCCATCTCCTATTCAGACTAGAGATCATCACTTAATGATCATTTGATGATGCTTGATGAGTCCTCTATCTAACTCCTTAGATATTCATCCAAGCATCAGCCTCTATGATCCATCCAATGAATCAACAACTGTATGATCATCAAGTTGGCCATGGTACATAACCCTTATTGTACAGAGGGACCCTATAGTGCATTCATTCATTAATCTCAGAAAGGGAGTGAAAAATAATCAATAACTTTCATTGATAATTTATTCATTACAATAACATTTATTGTAGAAATGGTTCGCCCGGGGCTCACATTGCTAACAATCTCCCACTAGCCCTCAGAACCATTCAGGTACAATCTTTAAACCCATACTCATTACATGCTGGTCGAAAACCTTCTGTGTTAGAGGTTTGGTAAGAGGATCAACAACGTTGTCGGCAGAGGCCACCTTGGTGATGATGATGTCACTACGCTTTTGTATCTCCCGAATGATGTGGTATTTCCTTTCCACGTGCTTACTCTTTTGATGCCATCTGGGTTCCTTTGCCTGGGCAATGGCTCCCATGTTATCGCAGAGTAACGGGATGGGAGTATCAGAGGAAACTACGCCAAGCTCCAGCACGAACTTGCGCAACCACACCGCCTCCTTTGCAGCATCCAATGCGGCAATGTATTCGGCTTCTGTTGTTGAATCTGCAGTAGTATCCTGCTTCTTGCTTCTCCAGGTCATAGCACCACCATTCAACAAGAACACGAACCCCGATGTCGACTTTCGTTCATCTACATCCGATTGGAAGTCAGAATCTGTATATCCCAAGACTTGGAGATCACCATCTCCATAGACCAAGATGTAATCTTGCATCCGTCTTAGATATTTGAATATGTTCTTTACTGCATTCCAGTGTTGTTCTCCATAGCAGGATTGGTAACGACTTACCACTCCCACTGCATGGCAGATATCTGGCCTTGTACACATCATGGCATACATTAAGCTTCCTACAGCTGATGCATAAGGAAATCCAGCCATGACCTTATTTTCCTCAACAGTTTGAGGAGCCATTCCTTTAGACAGGTGGATACCATGTCTTAAGGGTAGGAATCCTTTCTTAGAACTATCCATACGGAATCATTCAAGAATCTTCTTAATGTATCCATGTTGTGACAATCCCAAAATCCTCTTTTCTCGATTTCTGAACAGCTTCAGGCCTAAGATATAAGAGGTTTCTCCAAGATCTTTCATCTCAAAGGTATGGGACAGCCAAATCTTTACACTGGTCATCATTCCTGTATCATTCCCAATGATAAGGATGTCATCTACATAAAGCACAATGAACACAATGGCGCTCCCACTAAGTTTCTTGTATACACAAGGTTCATCAGGATTCTGCACAAAATCATAACTCTTTATGGTTTCGTAAAATCTGATGTTCCAACTACGAGAAGCTTGCTTGAGCCCATAGATGGATTTCTTCAGCTTGCATACTTTACCATCCTATGTCATGAAGCCCTGGGGGCTGCTCCATGTAGATATCCTCCTCGAGGTATCCAGTGAGGAAAGCCGTCTTGACGTCCATCTGCCAGATGTCGTAGTCAAGATATGCAGCTATAGCTAGCAATGTCCGGATGGATTTAAGCATAGCCACAGGAGAGAATGTCTCATCATAATCGATGCCTTCTCTCTGTGTGTAGCCCTTGCCTACGAGCCGTGCTTTGAAAGTCTCTACTTTCCCATCAGGTCCCCTCTTTCTCTTGAAAATCCATTTACACTCAATGGGTTTTACCCCTTTAGGTGGATCCTCTAGGGTCCATACACCATTCTTATGCATGGAGTCAATTTCTGACTTCATTGCTAGCATCCATCTATCCATGTCTTGATCCGCGAGTGCTTCATCAAATGAAGTAGGATCAATGTCAGTTTCACCTGACACATGGAATCCATACCTTTCAGGTGGTGCAACCACCCTCGAACTCCTTCGAAGAGGTATGGGTGTTTCATCTTTATTTACTTCTTCAGTTTCTGGTCTGGGGAGCTCAGAATCCTCTTGGGATTCAATGAGTTCCTCTACTTCACTTTTATCTTGACCTTTAAGGAAATCATCCTCCAGAAACTTCACATCTCTAGAGACAAAAACCTTTTGGGTCTCAGGGTCATAAAGCTGGTATCCAATACCATCTTTAACATACCCAATGAAGTAACACTCACGAGTGCGAGATTCCAGCTTACTTGCGTCCACGTTCTTCGCATGGACCAAGCAACCCCAAACCCTTAAGTGATTGACACTAGGTTTGGTTCCATACCATAGCTCATGAGGAGTCTTAGGTACAGATTTGCTAGGAATCTTATTCAGGATATATATTGCAGTCTCTACTGCATATCCCCAGAAACTAAGAGGTAAATGTACTTTGCTCATCATTGAACGGACCATGTCCATGATGGTCTTATTACGTCTTTCAGCAACACCATTAAGTTGGGGAGTTCCAGGAGGAGTGAGATTTGAAACAATTCCATTCTCCTTAAGGTATTCCTTGAATTCATCTGATAGGTACTCGCCACCTCGATCAATCGAATCTGTTTAATCTTCCTATCGGTTTGGTTCTCAACCAATGCTTTGAATTCTTTGAACTTTTCAAATGTTTCAGACTTATGACGTAGTAGGAAGATAAACACGTATCGCGGATGATCATCGATAAACATCAAATAATACCGATATCCATTTCGAGTCGTGGTATTGAAGGGGCCACATACATCGGTATGTATTAGGTCAATAATACCTTCGCATCTTGTAACCTTGTTACGGAAAGGCATCCTAGTCATTTTACCTCGAATACAATGTTCGCAGGTAGGCAAAAATTGAACCTGTAGGAAATCTAAAGGTCCATCCTTTATCAATCTGTTGATCCTATCAACAGACAAATGACCAAGCCTTTGATGCCAAATCATATTTGAATGATTTTTATTCTCCCTGTATCTCTTAGGGTTTTTATTAGTGGATGTAACATTCATGATATTCTCATTAATGCACAGTTCATAGAGTCCTCCAGAGTTTAAAACACCTTCTGCAATATATTTATCATAATGATTTATGACTAATTTATTACAGAACAAGAATGAATATCCACTTCTAACTAGCTTAGATACAGATATCAGATTCCTTCTAACTTCAGGTACATAAAGACACTCTTTAAGTACTAGGACTCTTCCACTAGATAATGATAGTCAACATGTCCCGACGGTGACTGCTGCAACACTTGCATCAGATCCCATCTGGATGACTATCTCCCCTTCTTCAAGACTTCTAGTTTTCTGAAACAAATGCAACAAATTGCATACATGAACAAAAGCACCAGAATCTACAACCCAACTTCCTTCTCGTCTGACGAGAAAGCTAGTTTCAATGATGAAAGTAGATTTCATACCTGCTGGGGCTTTACCTTTGTCTGAGGACTTCAGGTAATCTGGGCAGTTACGCTTCCAGTGCCCCGGCTTCTTGCAGTGGTGACAGACGTCGGTTTTCTTTGACGCCATGAGAGTGGATGCATTGGAAGAAGAGCCAACACTTTGTCCCTTCTTCTTTCTCTTCTGGGCCGGGCCCTTCCAAGAACCATGCTTCCGACCGCGCTTCCCTTTGACCTGTGCAACCATTGCACTGCCACTGGGACCATCCTTCTTCATTACGTCCTCTGCGGACTTTAATGCAGCAAGGAGAGCAGCACTTGTCAATTCCAATTTATTCATGTGGAATGACACCACAAAGTTATTGAAAGATTTGGGCAATGACAGCAGAATGAAGTCAGCTTGCATATCTTCATCCATCATTTCCCCAAGAGTCTCCAGTTCCGACAAGTACCCAAACATTTTGAGTACATGTTCACAGACCGAAGTCCCTTCCTGCATCTTGCAGCGAATGAGGTCTTTCATAACATTGTACCACTGAGTGCGGTTAATGTCACCAAACATATCCTTCAGATTCTGCATGATTTCCTGGCAGGTACTCATCTCCACATGTTGCTTCTGTAGAACATTGGAGAGAGAACCTAGGATATAGCATCTAGCCAAGACATGATCTTCATCATACTTGTCATTAAATGCTTTTTCTTCCTTGGACTTAGGGTTCTCATGCTTGTCCTCGGAGAGCACATAACTTATGCGCTCAGCAGAGAGAACATGCTCCAAATTACAGATCCAATCCGAGTAATTTGGGCCAGTCAATTGGTTTACCTCTAGAAGCCTACTAAGTGGGTTCAAAGACTTCATTTTCTGAAATTAAGAATGCTCTATTTTATAATATAAAAATATATATTCAAAATTATAATGTTTGATTAAGGCATTTTAAATCAAATTGTTCTTGCTCTGTCAACCTTGAAAGTTTATTCCCTTATTCACTTTCAAAGTAAGAGATATACTTGCCAATATATCTCAAGCAAGAACTGGGATCTCCTCCTTATCTTTGTCATATCCCAATAATATGAGAACCTATGACTCCAATAAAGAGAAGTGGGAACACATTCCGCATTGCAAGTCCAACTTGCATTTCCCAATTCGGTCTTTAATACCCGGGCCCACCACCCCTAAGGCGATGTTGACCCGTTATTAATTGAACCAACCATCAACAGGAATACAACTCGCTATGCGCAATCCAATATCGCCCCAATAATATGAGGACCCGATATTGGGGTCACTACGCATACGTCCTTACTCTTTTGAGAAGCAACGAGCCCGATCCAAACGGATCGTATGCAGGAGCTGTCACTTCGTACAGGCGTCTCCTTCATACGATGTCTGGTGACGGAACTCTTCGCCTTGACGGGAGACCATGGATGTTACTTATGTGATCCTCCATCTCATATTCAAATTTAATTAATTATTATGAATCACATTCACATAATTAATTCTTCCAAGGGAATTAATAACTCTAATCATATTAGAGTATTTCAATTGGACATAATCAATTTAATCATATTAAATTAATTATCAATCCAATTCAATCAATCAAACTTGATTATTTTACTTGAATACATATATGGTAATATCTTAAAATACGTATTAATTCGATTTTTAATAATTAGAAAAATACATCTTAATCCCTCAGACATTATCCCGGCCCTACCCGCTGTCATGGCCAGTACCGACGAGAGTGGGACGGACCACATACGTTGCAACCCGCAACCCCAATGCTCTCCGACTAGGCACCATATCCGCCTCGGGAAAGGATAATGCCAAATTGATTAATTTGTACTTGAGATGATCATCGGTTCTTGAACCGAAATTGTACCATATAGTAATAATCAAAACATTTTTGATTATAAGGAAATTTGCTAGACAAATTCCCAAATCCTATTCAAGCATCAAGTTTGAAAGATTGTAGTTTCCAATTATGATTTAGATCACATCTTAATCAATTAATTGGTTGGGTCCAAGTCAATTAGGCAAATAATCATGTTTCAATATTTCACAAATATTTTTCAAGATTATTTCACGAAATTAATAATTAATTTCACTAATTGACAATCACTTGGTTCTAGATTAGGAATGTAATTTCAGTAAGGACCCCTACTCACTAAAATTAACATATCTCAATCAATTTAAATCCAAATTAAGAAACTCATATTTCGTAGATTGCTAACTTGATTTAGAACAGAACCTAAGTGGAGTTGCACGCATTTCGAGGCAGATGATAACAGTAATTAACTCTTTAATTATGTTAAAATCTACTGTTCCCGCAACAGTGCATACATGTCCATTAAAACAACCATAACTAGAGCATACGAAATCCGATTTACGCAAACTCAGTTCCTATGGTTTCCTTATTTAACGAGGAACAAAATCCAAGTATTAAATTCGTGTTTAAACAATATAAACAGTGCCGAATTTATTTACTAAACAGATCTGCAAAATCAAATGCGATGAAAACTTTCGCGACCTAAACGAACCCAAGTCGTCCTCGGTTTTTCGAATCATATTCGAAACCGTCAACCTAAGGCTCTGATACCACTTGAAGGAAATGGAGAAATCCTCAAGCGCATCACGGAAGCGTGATCGTCGTATCGGATACGACGAAGAACGACTAGTCGTACTAGTTGTTCGGTGCAGCGGAATTTAAAAAAATTTAATCCGATGAAACCACATGATCCGAGAACCATTCTCAAATCGTTTCATCTATAACCACAGAAAGTATAATGCAATACCTCTTGAAGCGTGGTTGATCAAGTCTCTACGAAAAGAGACCTCCTGTCTCAAGTCCGATCGTCGGAGTAACGGCTTGCGAGCGCGGAGATGAGTCGCGGTGTCCTCGCAATCCAAGTTGATCCAAGCGCGGTTGCTCCTGATCTCGTCGCACGAGATAAAACGTCTCCTTCGTGAGTGAAGCACTCCAAGAAGACGAAGAACAACAGAGAGTCGAAGCGGCAGCACGATGGCGCGGGCGTCGACGATTCTCTCAACCAAGGTGGACGGCCACCAAGAAGAGAGGGAGAGAGAGGGCTGTCGAGTATGAGAAAGAGAGAGAGAGAGAGTTTGTGCTACAATAGAATGTGTAAAGAGAGAGCCAAGATGCCTCTCTATTTATAGGGTTTTGGGATCCATGGATCTCAATCCATGGGACACATAATATCAATGGGTGAGATTGATTTATGTCAATCCAATGGCTAAGATTGTTGTTGACAAAAACAACAAATTTAGGTTAAAATATATTTGACAAAATCAAATATAATTTAATCCTAAATCAACCTAACAAATAAGGAGAGAAGACACATGGAGATTTCATCTCCATGTGCCTTCCAAGTGGGCGGCCACACATTCCATATTGGAATGATGTGCCGCCCATGGAGATTGCATGGAGATTGCAATCTCATGGAAATCCATGAGATTGCATATCTCCTTGAAATCTCTCTTATTTATTTGAAACAAATTTATTGGGTTTTATTCTTCAAAAATAATTCACAATTATCTTTGAGAATATTTCTATCCACATTATTCTTATCCAAAATAATTAAATCACATTTAATCATATTGGATAATTTCTCATACATCATGATAATTAAATCACATTTAATTACCAACATCTTTGCTTAGATCTTATGGAATTGTTCTTAAACCATTTATAGACAATGCTATTTCTCCTCAGATACTTGGAGATAAGGACATGGCGATTGTATTGTTCCACGTATAGTGACTTGGATGTTGAGATCATATCTCAAATCCAGATCCTATGGACCTCCCACTGATGCTTGATCAAATCAAGACCATAGACTTAATCTTCTCATTGCATATGAATCTCATTCAGATCAATGTCCACTTCATGGACTAAGATTAGGTCACTTCTCTAATGAGAGGAGTCACTAAAATCCAAACCTGTTTCATCACTCCCTCGGAATGGAAGCGTCATGGTTATACAATCGTATATGATCAAATCACCCTTCAGGTATTCCCAATACCTGTACATCCTACATACTGGAAGACCTATAATCATCCTGAAGATAAATATCACTTTTACACTGTCATCTTCAGGGTTAGATCATTAAGTTTCTCAATCTGGGTCACTGGGACTTTGTATAGATCATATGCTTTCACAAAGCATATATCTTACCTTCAAATTCATGTCATGCTTCCAAAGCACGACGACCATGCATGGAATTTGTTCAGTCCCAATACCTCATGAGTGAGCTCATGTCTCCCGGTTCACAAGTGAAACTGTATGATCCCTTTGAGAGATCGCATTACTCATATGTCCTTACATGCACACCAGCTCGCCGGTATATAGACCTTGATTAGGTCATCAACCTATTGGTCTGCCAAATGCACATACTCAGACATATAGCAATACATCTGTCTCTAGTCAGAGGATGCATGCCTATGTTGTGACAGTATTCAACGTAGGTCTTTGGTTATCTCGATCTCGTCAAGTCAACCCATTGACTTAACTAACCTGACACCTCTGAATCACTATTCCCATGCAGAGGACCTGCATCAAGAGGTCAGTCAGATATCAGTCATATGAGATAGGATTGCCATCTCCTACTCAGACTGGAGATCATCACTTAATGATCATTTGATGATGCTTGATGAGTCCTCTATCTAACTCCTTAGATATTCATCCAAGCATCAGCCTCTATGATCCATCCAATGAATCAACAGCTGTATGATCATCAAGTTGGCCATGGTACATAACCCTTATTGTATAGAGGGACCCTATAGTGCATTCATTCATTAATCTCAGAAAGGGAGTGAAAAATAATCAATAACTTTCATTGATAATTTATTCATTACAAATTTATTGTAGAAATGGTTCGCCCGGGGCTCACATTGCTAACATCCTATCGGGGAGTCAATTGCTTTAGCAACCTAGGTTATCAAAATCAGAGGGAGAGAGTTGGAAAAGCAATGCGAGGCGAAATCAATGATGCATGCTAAAGTGTAAATGCTCACCTTGCTTCCATCTCTCTACGTGCTAGGATGTTAAGCAGAATTGAAACCTATCTATATGCAAATGCAAGTTGATGAAATCGCGCCATTTCAGAAATTTCTATTAGCGTGAAGCACAAGTGATAATCACTCAGAAGTGGAATCCAAAAGTCCGGTCTTGGGGATCTCTTCGGTGCTCACAACAATGAGTCCTGCAAGTGCTGTGTAGAGTCCCTCTCAGTGCTCGATTCCAAGTCTAAATGAGAAGCAATTCAAAATTTGACTAAGTCCAAAAGAGAAATATAGGTGTAGGAAAATTTAATTAAGTGTTTGGCCTTAATCTATCGTAAAGCAAATCCTACAACTACGGCTCAATCACACAAAATAAAGACAACAAAATCGGGAAATAAAAGCAAAAAATGCAAAAAAATATGACAAAATCGGTGAGGTCCCCCAATGTACTGGAACTTGGTGAAACATACCTCGAACACATGGTATATAGTGTCCTTTTACAACAGTTAAAATTCTAGAAATAAATAAATGAGAGTCTGTGCAATTTTTTTATGCTTGGTCTCCTTCAAATCTTCCTCTCCTCCTCTTACGCTCTCCTGCAGCTCGGTGAAGAATCAAGCCACCTCCGCTTCGCTTGGTTCCTTCAGCTGTCCGAAGAAAGTCGCCCTCGCTCGTCGAGCCCTCGTAAGAAAGAGAAGATAGAGGGTATGTAAGAAACACAAGTTATACAAATATGAGAAAAAAATATATGAAATAAATACAATGAATATGTACAATGATATAATGTAGAAAAATATAGACAGAAATGTAGAGCCAGGAATAGTAGGCTAAAAGAGAAACCTAACTACCCTTGCCATGCCTCCCCGAAAACGGTGTCATTTTGTTGAGCTAGATCTTAGAGGGGTGATTATTATAGATATAATTGTCGTTGCAATCCCCAAAATTCCTAGCTTAAACAAACAAATTTATTTTTTGTTCTCTCAAGATGAAATAATTACAAATAAATGTGTGTAGAAAGAGAAATGTTTGCTATTTACTTTACCTGTATAGCAAACAAGATCAAACTCAGGGAGGCTACAATTCTTGAGGGTTATTTAGATAATCGAAAAACTAATGAGAGAAATATGCGGTTTCAAATGCAAGCTATCTTGGTTTTTGTAGGATTTTTGTCTTTCTAATATTTTTTTTTAAATTTTGTAATTTATATTTTTTATTTTCTGATTTTTTAAATTTTTAATGATTTTAATTTTGCAAATTTTTAGTTTCAAAAATAATTAATTTTCAAAGCAAACTATATAGAACAATAGAGAATGACTATTTTCTTATTTTTCAAATATGATAACAATGCTTAAAAATGTGCAAATAAAATCTTTTTGTAATTTTGATGAATTTTTCCTATTTTTTTAAATTTTCAGAGTTTTTTAGATTTTTTAGGATTTATAAAATAAATAAAATAGGAGAAAATGCAAACAATGAGCAAACAAGATTATTTTGCAAATTAAAAATATGAAATGAAATAAAAATTATAGCAATTATTTTTCTTAAAAACAAGAGGAAATTATCTACAAACAACAACTTAAATCACATTTTTTTGCTTTTTCTACAATTTTATATGTTTTTTAAGATTTTAAGTAGTTTGCAATTTCTTGGGTTTTAAAAATATTTGATGCATGCAATTTGCAAAGAAATTTAAAGACAGAGAAATAGAACTAATATATTTTTTGAATTTTTAATGCAATATTTTAATTTTTATGAATTTTCTAAGTGCAAACATGGAAAATTCAATATTTTGATTTTTTTAATAATAAAAAGTGATGATAAAATGAAATGCAAAAATTAGACTAAGAAGAAGCATACATCAGAATGATAACATGATTTTGCAAAATTTATTGAACAACAAACTATTTATTTCAAAAAGATGAACATAGAAATCAAAGTTTGGAAATACTGGACTAAAATGCAATTATTCAAAGTTCATGAATGAGAAATTAATAAGAAATAAAATACAGGAGTACTATTGCAATTTACCTAGTTAGGGGGATGCAATTTTTCCAATATTTTTTTAATCCTTGTTAGGGTTCTTTTTGGTCTTCTGTTCCCTTTGTTTCCACACTCAAAAGGGGGCCGCCTCCTTACTTCTTCTTCAAGCTAAGGCACGGTAGTGTCTTTCGTGCAAGGGAGCTGGATCTGCGGGCTAATTACGACTGGAACATCACGTGGAGATGGAGATGGTGTCTGATGTGGCTGTGGAGATCAATATCTGTTGCAGGGAGATGCATATGGCTCGCGACGGTCCTCCTCTCCACACAGAGGAGTAGGAAGGTAGTGGAGGTTCTTCAGATCGACGATGGCAAGGGGTGCGGCAGAAGATGGGGGACTGGTGGCGGTCGACGTATGGCTGTAGATCTGACAGCAGTAGTTGAACTCCAGCGGAGTGGGTTGCTGGCGATGGTGGCCTGCGGAGGAGGGAATCTACGGCGTGGAGGAGTAGCGGCGCTCACGCCACAACCCATACCCTCTTTTTCTTTTGTTTTTTTATGAAAAATAGAAATTGCGGAAATTTTTTTATATTTATATATATTTAAAATTGTAAAAACAAAAAAGAGTTTTTTATATTTATATATTTATTTGTATTTTTTAAGAGGCAGCAAATGTATTTTTTTGTAATTTTTTTTCTTAGAATATATATATATATATGACAGTCCAAAATCAAATGCGGAAAATGTGAGTAGATGTGAATCCAATGAAATGGAAGATAGATCCAGATCTCCGACAACCGTGTCTGGCCAGAGTTGAGTGATTGCATGAGGTAGCACATGAAACAAAGAGGTTCGAGAGATGAGATGAAAGATTAGATCGGATTCAAATTTTGCAACTGATAAAAAACTATGAATTAAGATTAAAAGATGACAATGAAATAAAGACGACAATTAAACTATGGGTAACTTAGATGAACAATGATAAATGAAATTGGATCTCACCGTGGGAGCAGAAAATGCCGTGATAACCTCAACGAAGGCCGACTCGCTATAACCGGACGACTTGGAGGCTAGGATCCTCTCTGCAACAAGAAGACTCTTGGAGAATAGACTCCTCTCACCAAAGACAGATCCCAGAGAAATGAGGGAGGAGGAGCGAATTAAATAGAAAGAATATATATTTGAATTTCAAAATTTGAATGGAAGAAAAATAAGGAAGGAAATTAGTGGTAGAATTAATAAATAAATTAAATAAATTAATTTAAAAATGACTTTTGTAATTACAATAATAATAATAATAATTAATAATTGTTAAAAGTAAAGAGCCCATTAATGGTGGCTTAAATAAGAAGCTAAATGTATTGTAAAGATGTGGTATATTATTTACATAAATAAATAAAAAATAAATAATTTTCGTCACTTTATTTATTTAAATAGTAAATATTAATTATTTTATTTTTTGTGGTGGGTATTTAAGGAAAAGATTATATACATACATATAGTAAATTATATACATGTACAAATAAGGAAATTAGTTTATATAAAGCTTAATTAATTTTTTTTCATTTACTTTAAATTACTTGTAAACAATATTTACAAGTATTAAAAAATATAATATGTACAAATAATAAAAAATAAATACAAGAAATACATGATCAAATTACAAAACCACCCTCTGACTTTTTAACTGTAAATTCAAAAATTATGAAACCACAACCATTTTAAAGATAATTTAATTTAGAATACAATGGAAGTTAGTTTTGATTCAATTCATGTTCATATGGAGACACAACTGGTCTTTCCATTCTTGCTTTACGGCTTTTCTAAGTGTGGTTACTTTTATTTTGTACATAATTTTATTTTGCAATTCTTTTTATTATTTAGAAAACAATTTTATTTACAATTTCTATTTATAAAATTATTTACTTTGAGGTCAACTTATGTACAAATAAAATAGTGTAAGAATACAAATATGTACAGCACATTTTTTTGTGTTTTCTATTTAAAGACCCTATCTCCCCCTACTTTATCCCTAGTCGATCAGGTCAAGTCTTGACCTTCTCTCGGGGTTCGGGTCTATTACATATACATAGTATTATATTTTTCTTTATATTTACTTTATTTCTTTATTTTTTTTATTTTAAGTTAAAATAATATATAAATATACAATATTTACATACAGATGCAAGTTAGTAAGAATATGGAGTTAGTATTATATACATATGTTATAAAAGGGATTTTAAGCTAAAAAATGAATAAAGATGATGAAATTCAGATTCATCATCTTGTCTGTCCACTCTTGCTACGTGTTAGAAGACTGTATCTCGCACGTTCTTAAGTGTTCTTCTCCAATTTTGGGAAGGGAGGTAGATTCCTTCATCTTGTCTGGTGATCGTCGGCGGAGCGGTCAATAGAGCTTCTCCAGTAGGGTCATGAGGAGGTCACCTACCTCCTCTAAGCTCGCCTACAGTGAGGCGGTGGTCAAGGATATCAGTGAAGGCTCTGGTGAAGGTAGCGGCTAGAGTTTAAAACCCTACCAGTGGTTCTGTGTGATGATTGTCAGACATAGAAGATGGGAATGCTCCAGAGATTAAAAGGGTGCTCCAGAATGTTATGAGAACCTGCAATGGAATGATTGCTACTCGATTCTATACAAATCGGTCGAAGAACTAGGGAAAGTGCAGTTCTTGTATGGTTTCCATGCAAAGGAATATCAGATGGAGAATGGATTGATTTTGAGTTGAATTGAACAAGAATAAAGAATGCTGACGAAAATTGAACGATTAAGGTGTTCTAACGAGGTAATTATTATCCTAATTATGGCACGAAAATTGATGAAAATCAAATGGGAATGGAATGGGTATAACCCAGGGTTGTAGAGTATATAACTCCATGGTTATCGCTCGACAATCGATCTTCTAGAGCTTAACACTGTATGTGACGATGGTGCAAGGCCATTGAAGCCTTGGAACCTCTTCTCCGTTGATCGACCTTCTACGCAAGATGAAATCCAAGCCATGTCACAATCGAAGGAGGTCAGAGCGCTATGGAAGAATAGGATGAATGACTTGTTATCCTGGTGGTAGAGAGAGTTAGTTTGAATGGTCGAGGTTGTGATAAAAAAATAGAGCGGGTGTTAGTTGGATCCAATGGTGGACGAGTATCTTAGATGTTAGGACAATAGGATAAAGGTTTAGATGGGGTTTGGGTTGAAAGATGTGACGTGGAAAATTAGTTGAAGGTAGGTTGGTTGAACAGAACACAACAACCCCTTCTTGAAGAAGAAGTCTCCAAGTGTTGACATGTGTCAGCACCTGATAGGCCAGAGTGCTAAAATTTATAAAATAATTAATAAATATCAAAAGACATTACTTTAAAAAGTTATACCAATAAAAAGTATAGACAATTAAATAAACTAATTTATTGTATAAATTATTTTTATGAATAATAAATATTTAATGGAATATAAATATAATATTAATAAATAGGTATATAGTATAATTATTAAATAGGATTTATTTAGATCAATCTTTTAAAAAATAAAATATATTTTTATATTTTATTAAGTAATAGAACAATAAATAATGGATTTATGAATTTTTCTAGATTTTCAGAAATTAATATAGATATATAAATAAATACAACAATGCCTATCATAGTTCAATTTTATCTATAAATTAAGATTTTTGATTTATCTAAAAAATTAAATAATGGTGAAAAATTATGAAATAATTTACAGATAAAATACAAATTAAGGAAATATTTAAAAATTGTAAAATCTATGGTACTATAAATAATATGCTCAAAGTAAAATAATTAGCCTAGAAATCCAATTATCATCAGGTCCTAAAACTGACTTTTTGCACATGGACTCTGATTTTCTGAAATCTCGTTCATTAATTATAGAATATTATTTTATAAATAAGTGAGTAGAGTAAACTTGGTGTTTGTATGAAGAAGTTATGATACTTGGAAGTTAAGAAATTGACAACTTAAAAGTTGGATTTCTTGGCATATATATAGGTTGGACTTTTTTAGGATTTTTATATTATATATATATATATATATATATAGAGAGAGAGAGAGAGAGAGAGAGAGAAAGAGAGAGAGATAAATATGAAAAGAGTTTGCTGAAAAATATGTACACATGAGTTAATTAAAAATCAATGAATTTTTGATAAATATTGGATAAAAATGGAATAAATGTGTGAACTGCACAATTAATTATTTTTATTTTTTCTTCTTTATCTCCCCCTACTTTCTTGTTTATAGACCAATCCATGCTGACTTGATCTCTATGGTTAGGTTATATAAGTATATACTTCAACTATATTTATAGTTTATTTAGTCATACTGTACATATAAACACATATATATATATATATATTTGTAGTCTGCATCTTTTTATTTCTTTATTTTTATTCATTTATTTATTTACATGTTTTTAATGCACAAAAATTCATTTTTATTCATGAATGATATTTTGATAAGAAATAGAAATTAATGGACATTTACATGCATTCCTTAAAGGTTTTAAGGCAAAACACACAAGAAAAGTTAATAAATCATGGATTCATCAACCCCCTATACTTAATCTTTGCTCGCCCATTAGCAAACACATTTAAAAAAATAAGAGAAAAAGAAAGAAAGTTGATTAAATTTCTTTTCCTAAACCAATTCATGAGAACAGACAAAGCACATATCTTGATTGGGCATAAAACAAGCATTTTGTCAAAGCCTTAACTAGGAATAGTATTTTAATTTCAACCATCCTCAAGTTCTACAAACCCTTATTCAGGTTCACCTCAACAACCAATTCAGATCCACTTATCCATATCGCTAACTCTATCAACCTTGAATTCAATTTGTGCTATGTGTGAATTGTGTTAGCTCTTCCTTCTTAAAGAAGCGAAGAAACAACCCATATGAATAATAAACTTCCATTGGTTCCTCATCCAGCTACTCGATCCTCAAGGAGGGGGTATTATCTTCTAAGGTTAGGTCGTGATATGTCCACAGTCGAATCGAGAGAGAACGTAGAAGAATGAGAAAAGAACTAGAGTGTGACCATTGTAGTCACATCTCCTTGTGGAGCCCAACCAGTATAACAAACTCTTCACTAAGATGTGCAGGTTTTTTGGAAGCTTGGACCATTGTGGTCATATTTGTATTTGTTGGCTTCTTTTTGGTAGACTTTATAATGTTGCTTCTACTGCATCGTACCTCGACAGATATAGCATCTTTTCATTCCACCCGTTTTTTAAGGTCTTGGAAAAACTATGCCAGCAGATCCTTCCCTCATCGGAAGCTTTATTTCAACCCCACAACTCCCATCTTTAGATGTCCACGCCACTAGACACAGATGAAAATGCACCACTAAATTGAACTTCCCTTCACAACCCCATGCAAGTCGAGCTAAGTGCAAAGTGCATCTGTCCAAAATTGGTTCACTGTTGGAGAGTTAAACATATGACACCGAGTGTTCTACTTAGGGAAGTTTAAGTTGACTTACCAAAAATGATATCAGGGAACCCAAAGATTTAAGTAAAAGACATGAATAGTCTAAATTCGAGTTCCTAACTAGGCTCCTTACAATGAAAGCCAAATGTCATAATCAAGCTCCACCTTTAGACTATTCCCAATCTTTAGTTCGAGAAATCAAACATATTTTGAAAAATGCTAATGAAAATTCAACCACGTTTTTTTGAAGTACATTTTTATGAATTTTACTCATTTTTATGGATTTTAAAGTTTTTGTATTTTTTAGATGTTTATGGATTTTGTATTTTTATGGCTTTTCAATTTTTATAAATGCACATATTTATAAGAATTTTAAGAGATAAATTATGAATAATTTATTTGGATTAAATAATTAATGTATTTTACAAATTTTATATACAAAGATTTTAAAATATTAGGTTATTTACACATATTTTAACAAATAGACTTTTAAGTAAGTATTATACATATTAAATACATATTTTAAATTAAAGATTTTAAATTATAATCTTATAAATATTTTACTTATTTACATGGTTTTTGTTAATAATAAATAAATAGATTTTAGATAAAATTAACCACTACCTGCTTTAATGAATTTTATAGATATAGAAAATGCATAAAAGTACAAGTCATGGACGAAGTATATATATAATATATACACACCCCCTGTACTTAGCTTGTGCTATGTACTCATAGCATGAAAAGCCAAAAAAGGAGGACATAACTCGTGGTAAGTAAAAGTGGGTGAAAAAGAAGAAAAATATGTGAAGTCAATCACCTCCTATATTTATGATAAGGTCATCATAAGTATAATGGAAGACAAAAAATGAGGTGACTGAAGGCAAGGAATATACAAACGAAGGAACAAAAGAAAAAGAAGAAATAAAATCAATGAAATCATGCGGTTCCCCCTATACTTAGGATCATGTATCCTAAGTATAGAAAATAATGTGACCAAAACTTTGGGACCAACGCTTAGTGTAAAAGGAAGGAAAATAAATATAAAAGTAAAAAGGAAAAAATTGAACAAGAGAATCAATGGGCAATCAGTCCCCCCTACACTTAGGATATGGTATCCCAATTATAAAGACGAGAAAAAAGTTGGGATCATTGGGAAACTAAGAAGAATATACAAGTGATGGTGTACTGTAAAAACTGAATTGTCTCATAGATCTCTGTACAAGATAAAATGAAGTGGAAGAGTAGTCATGAGTCCAGTATAAAGCAGATCACCTCAACTCAGGCCAGATGATCGGTTATCTCCATGAAGTGCTTCAACATCTACATGTTTACCACAAATGTCTCTACACCAGGTGACACATCTGATATAGCTATGCTTCCATTATCGTGCACCATCTGACTATGTGAGGTCCTTCCAACTTGCTTTTTAACTTGCTAGGAAAAATTTTCAATCGTGCATTGAACAACTAGACTTTCTGGACAAGGGACGAAAGATCTTGTGACAAATGTGTTTATGATGCCATTTCTTCACTTCGTCCTTATAAACAAGGGTATTCTTGTATGCCTGATTTTGAATCTCAATGAGCTCATTTCAGATCCATCTTCCCTTGGTTCTCTACTCTTTGCATATCTATAGAAATCTCTTTAATAGCACATTCAGATTTGTGCATGATCTGTCCTCTTCTCTGAATAATGTCCCCCTGCCTCTAAGAATGGCACAAGGTGAGGACATTTATTATATTTCTCCTCAAGGAATACATCTCCTCTAAACACAATATGGTCCCTCATGAAAAAGAATCGGATCCTCCAAATTATAGTATCGTGCCTTGGAAACTGCTTGTCGACTCGATCCTTCGGCCAACCTTGTGGGCTCTTCTATATAACCAGAAAGTTCAGCATTCTTCATACCACGAAAGCTCTTTAATTGCAAAGATACTCTCATCGGGAAATCTCTCTTCAATCTCTGGCTTGTACTCATCTGAAGGCTTCTCTATGTACAATCGGGAGAGGTGATCAACTGCCACTTTCCTTTATCCCAGGTTTGTCTTAATATCCATCAAATTCCTCGAGTAAAAGAACTGCTCTAAGAAGGCGTGCCTTGCATCCTTTTTCTTCATAAAATGATTTGATAGCTGAGTGATTTGTGTAAACTATAATTTTCGAAACAAGAAGTTATGATCTGAATTTCTCCGATGCGAATACCACTGCCAACATCTCTTTCTCTATCATTATGTAATTACACTGAGCATCATTTAAAGTTTGACTGGCATAGTGGATGGCAATTGAAGGTCGATTCTCTTCTATCCTAATACAAACCCAACCATGAAATCTGAAGCATCCACCATGATCTTGAAGGGAAGGGACTAATCAAGTGACTATAGGATATGAGCACTGATAATCATCTCCTTCAATGTAAGGATGACACTAAGACATTTGTCATCTACAAAGGACTCAATGTCTTTGCCTAATATTTAGTTAACGGTCAGGAAATCTTAGAAAAATCATGAATGAACCATCGGTAGAAATTGACATGTCCTAAATAAGGCCATAACTGTTTGATGTTTGTTGGTGGCTCAAGACGCTTGATATCCACCTTACCAGGGTCAACCTCCATGCCTCACCTAAAGATGACATGCCCCAACACAATCCCATTTGTAACCATCAATGTCTCTTTTCCCACGACAAAACAAGATTCACCTCACAATATTTCTGAAGAACCTAGTCTAGGTGTGCAAAAAATCATCAAAGGACTCACCATAAATCGAAAAATCATCCATAAAGACCTCAAGAAAATCATCTACCATGTCTGCAAAGATGGTAAGCATGTACCTCTAGAATGTAGCAGGGGCATTGCACAAACCAAGGGACATTTATCATAAAAGCATACATGCCAAAGGGACATGTGAATGTAGTCTTCTCCTGACCTTCATGTGAAATAGTAACCTGGTTGTATTAGGAGTAACCGTTAAGGAAACATAAGTACTCCTTCCCTGCCAATGTCTCTATGACTTGGTCTGTAAAATGCAAAGGGAAATGGTCCTTCTTCGTCACGGCTTCAATTTCCTATAATCAACACATACCCACCACAACGTGGTTACTCTCTTTGGAATCTCTTCTCCAATCTTATTCTTTACCATATGAGTTCCTGACTTCTTCGATTTAACATGTAATGGCTAACCATTTAGATTTAGATATGGGATAAATAAACCCTATGTCACACCCATTTCATAATCTCTTTCTTGATAGCATCTCGTAAAATCGGATTCAGCCGGCATTGGAATTATCTAGAAGATCTGTTGTCATGATTGAGATAGATAAGGTGGGAGAAAAAATCAGGATTTATCCCGTGGAGATCGGATACAACCCACCAAATATCCATGCAAATTTCTTTAAAAATCTCCATCTGATGAGATTCTTGCTCTTCGGTCAAAGAAGATCTGATAATGATCGGAAACTGTCGGTGTGACTTGCAAGGAAAGCATACTTCATATTTGGTGGCAAGGTCTTCAGTTTTGGCAAGGTGGAATCTTGATCTTTTGTATCCTCATCTATTAGTGTACTGGGATCTATGCTGGTGGTAGATGTGTCTGCAATATGGTTATCCACCATCTCAATATGCTCTATAATCGAACTACATAAGATGTCTAAAACATAATCCGACTCTCTACGGTGCTCATCCTCAGAATGACTAGAGGAAAATAACTCAGCTAAACGAAAATTAATCTCTATCTCATCTAAAATGGAGTAATCATGTAAACTCTCAAAATCTAAAATACCTGCAAATAATATCATCAGGTGCATGCTCCATCTGCTCGTTATCCATGCTAAAATACAAAGTATCATCAGAAGAACTGCCAATTGTAGTCTTAGACCCATACTCTACTAGGATATCACATGTCTCTACCTGATAACTCTCAAAGTCATCAAGACGAACCTCATCCATGTAATCACAAGTGGCTAAGGAACTCTGGGCATCTGAACTGGTTGTAGATGCGACATTGGATGTGGATGATTCCGTCGCCATATCTATGTACCTTTTCACACTCAGTACAAAAAGATAACTTCCCTGTCACATAATCTAAAAGGCCTTTGCAATATCCAAGAAAGGCCTCCCAAGAATAATCGAGGTAAGGTATACCTGTGTAGGACAATCCATGTCTAGGACAGTAAAGTTCGCTGGGAATTGTAGGCCATACACGGTCACAATAATGTTCCTTAAAATTCCCCTAAGTCTCTTTACATATCTGTCAACAAACTGAAGGATCACAATGTATTTGGAAAGAGGACCTAACTTGAGGCTTATCGAGTAAACAGATAGTACAAATTGATCATGAACTCTATTTAAGAGAGTTGCGATCTAATGATGCATGTGAAATCTCTCACCTTACATATTGCTCTCCTGGATATTTTTTTCTCTTTGGTAATTTATTTTGTATGGCACAGTATGTGGCCTTGGTCAATATATTCTTCTCTATATGTGATCTCTTCTTCCTACACATTGTACATCTATTCTTCAACTACTACTTGAGCATTGGGAAGTGGTCCAAGGCATCATGGAGCAGGATCTTTAAAAATATGCGATCTTCAATAATCATTCGGTCTCTGGAGTAACACCAATCTTTTTGGGTTTTTTCTTTCCTTTTCCATACAAAGCATCAGGGAAAGGAACAAACTGAGGAACAATAAACCTTTCTTTTTTATTTTCATTCAAATCAACATGGGAATCCGCATGTACAATATAAAACTCCCGAATACAGGAAAGGATATATAATCATCATGAGTATCTATATGGCATGACGTGATATCATAGTTTGAGTCACTTGTATCCATATCAATGGTCTCTGCATCGCTCCCCTGAATGGTATCATCATGGACATCATGCCGGTCCTCATCGTGGTGGTCCTCCTCCTCAGTTTCAGAACGTATAACATCATCATGGATCAAGTATCACTCCTTATCATGTGCCCTCTCCTCATCTAGATCAGATGCTCGTGGATGTCTACAGTTCATGAGATGAATGAAGTTAGATAATAAATTCTGGAAAAGTGATTATACATGTAGTTGTGTCTACCTAATACGAATTTTCCTCTTGTTATTCAGATTCATCTGAGGTTGACTTGAAGAATGGTCTTGGGCACGACTAACTCAACCTAGTGATGGTTAACCCACTCCATATCAATCCTATGCGTAATATGAAGTGTTCTCAACATATCCATGATCAGGTTCAGTGCTAGGGATCATGAAGATATCTCTGACTCAATGTGATGTCCCTGACTCTCTACTCTCTCCTGCCTAGGAGTGTGCTATGATGAATCCATGATTCATTAACATCGATCTGCATTTTGTCTTAAAACCCTTATCAAATACTTGTAAATATCCATTAATTTCCATCTTTTATCAGAACCTCAGTCACGAATAAAAATGCACTTTTATGCATCAAAATCATGTAAATAAATAAATGAAAAAATTAAAGAAAAGAAAAATAAGGCACATTGTAGATATGCATATATGTACACTGACTTATACAATATAAATATACCTGTAAGATATATTTATATAACCTAATCTTCGATACCAAGTCCGCATGGATTGGTCGACAAACAAACTAGTAGGGGGAGATAAGGGAAGAAAACCATAACAATAATTAATAAATTACTTCTATATATTTTTCACCAAACTCTTTTCCTGATTATTTCTAAATATAGAAAATATAAAAATAAGTTAAAAATAATATCTTGTATATATGCCAAGAAATCCAACTTTTACATTGTCAAATTCTCAACTTCCGAACATCATAACTTTCTCATACAAACTCCAATTTCACTGTACTCATTTTTAAAATTCATAATATAAAATTCTCTAACTAGTGAAGGTGATTTCACTAAAATCGGAGTCCATTTGTAAAAAGTTGGTTTTGGGACCTAATGACAATTGAGTTTATAGGCTATTTATTTTATTTAGAACATATTATTTATAGTTTTAATGATTTTGTATTTTTAAATATTTACTTGATCTTTTATTTTTAATCATGATTTTTTAGATTTTTTGACACTATTTAGTATTTTTTAAAAAATTAAACAACCTATTTTATGAATTTTAACTATGGATTATTTAAATATATTTATTAATACAATTAAATTAATTTATTAAAATCCACAAAAATCCACATATACTTTTATTTATTATCTTGATAATTAAGAAAATATAAACATAAGGTGTTATTTCTTAATTTATTAAATTCAAAAATCAAATACTATTTAATAAATATACTATGTACATGTTTATTAATATAATATTTATATTTTATTAAATATTTATTCTATAAAGTAACTTAATTATCTATATTTTTCCTTACACCTATTTAAAATAACATTATCTATAATTGTTTATCTAATCATTAATGTAATTTTAACACATGGTTCTTCTTCTTCAAGAACTGAGTTGTTGCAGTTCTGTTCGAACAACCTCTCTTCATCTAACTCTACCTCCGCCATTCTCCATTCATTTCTTTATCCTAACCCTCCAATACATCCTCCTAACAACTACTTAACATGCCAGCCATATGATTCGCTCCAACCTTTCACCAATTACCCTATATATCGAACCTAAGTTGGCTCCCTAGTCCAGAACTAATTGACCAACCCTCCCTTCCTCGTTTCGTTCTGACCGCTTTTGGTGTTGACAATCCCTAGGATGCATCTACGTGGAAGTATTATCGTCGGTGGAGGGTCATGTCGTTCGTTCGCCTTGTATCGTCACCATTGCAACTTTGAGCTCCGACGAGTATCTACACCTTGACTCTTCACATGCACCTTCTTCCATTTTCCTCTTCAATTTCATCATGTTTCGAGTCTAATAGATCGTATAATCACATGTTTAGAGCCTATTAATCACATCCCCAATCATCATTTAAATATCCTTATTCAATCCATCTCAAATTCGTTTTATTTTCATCTGATACATCCTTGTTCTGGAAACCATTTTTGAATTGTAAGAATTCCTAAATCTTTGGCTGATTCCATCACGAATTGAGCATTGAATCTTCTCTTAACTGGGGCAACATCACCATCATCTAGAGCCTTGAAGATGCATCATCTTCATCGATTAGCAGCAAACCAGCTGCAGGTTTTCAACCCCTAGTCGTACCCTTCTACAGCATACGCCGCCTTCTCCGACCATTTCTTGCTGTAGGAGAGCTCAGAGGGAGAAGGAGACTCCATCCTAGCCTTGTAGCAACTCGCTCACCACCATAGTCATTAGAGGTTGATCGAAGAAGGGAATTTACCTTCGCGGCTTCAGAATTGGGGGAAAACACCCCAGAACAAAGGGTGCACAGTTTGGCGACATGCGGTGACAACGAACGACAATGACACACCACGTCATCTAATCTCGACCATGAGCTCAAAACTGTGGAAAAATTGCATAAGAGGCCCTCTCTAATTCCAGAATTCATCTGCGCTCCAAACTTTTTCCATTATTACATTTAGGTCTCCATTTGGGGACCTAAGTGTAATGTTTCCAAATTCTTTCTTGCAATTAGTTCCCTGACCAAGGACCTATTTGAAAGGTAGACCTCATTCTCTTGTATTATCTTATATTCTTTTTTACATTAGACTTTGGACTGCATTGTTGACCTTAGATACTATTATATCAAGGTTTTTTTTTCTACATTTTATATTCTTTGGATTTTCGAACGATTTTATCGAGGTTTTATTCTTCACTTATCGAAGTGTTTTGAGTTTGTTTTGAGTCCTTTTCGAGCCCGTCGCTTGAACGCTTTCTCTACTATATAGTATCCCCTCTACATTTTCTATATTGTCACATATTATATAGTAGATTAATCATTTGAAAAATATCACTTTGAAAACTAGATAAAAATTAGAAAAGTAAAAATCAAATAAAGACTTCAAAATAAAAAACTAAAGAAAAAGATTTTCTCATTTACTTGCTTTCTTTAAGAAGAAATAAAAAAATCATAAAAATATTCTTTTCATGAAAAACTCATGTCTAGCTATTCTGCCTCCTTATTTTTGACCCCTCCACACTTACCTGGTAAAATAAATAGTGTAGATAAATTAGGAGAGATCCACTTCACTTCATTTTCTCTCTCCTATTTCATTGATTTTTATTTGACTAACTTGGGTTTTGTTTTGAGCGATTTCTCTACACCGACATTCACATCACTCGTAAAACCCCAATTATCAAAATGCCATCGCTGCTGGGGATACATTAGCCATATTTCGGTTTTTGACCATATTTTTGTGATTTTTCTTTCTTGTTTTTGTGATTTTCTTAAGTGTTTTTACAATTTTGTGGGTTTTCTCGAGTTTTCTCAGTTTTTCTCAATTTTTATTTTGATTATTTACGATTTTTTAGATTTTTATAGTTTTCTCATTCTCTTGATTTCTACAATTTTTTACGATTTTACATCTTTTCGTGATGACGGGTTTTGCAGGGCCTACAGGATCAATCAATTTCTTAGGAAGCTGAACTAATTAAGAGTGCAAAGATTAACTCTTTCTCTAGGAGTCGATTGAAGAGGAGTACAAGTTGGCAGATTTTTTAATTACATTTTTTTTGTATTTGGTGAGAGAGGAAGGGAAAATTTCCCGTTTTGATTTTTATATAAAGAAGTCCACTAAGGACATCTCAACTTGTAGTTTGGACTTCGACTATTTTTCAGGGTCTATTTCACTAAGTGCCGATGCACTTGGGGGATCTCACTGCGGGTTTTGGTTTTTACCGAATTTTTCTTTATTTCACATGATTTCGTGGAGCTTAGGAGTGAATGCATGATTGATTAGACGAATAAAATAAATCCCACTACCATAATCCACACTTAGGCGTAATTCACATATTTGAAAAATAATTCATTCTTACTCTAGAGCTGCTACTTTAGGATCCAGTTTCTATAGCTTTTTGCATGCGCTAGCCTAGGTTTTTAATTTCTATCCAGATTACTTGCATGTAGACTGCTGGTGTCAGGTATTATTTCTTTCTCTACATGCATCATCATTTTCTGCCACATTCCATGATTCTCCCTCTGTGAGACACGTTTTGAAAAATTAAAAAGAACCGACATCCCGTTAGATATTGTTAAAAATATCAAAAAAAGTGAAAACCATCAAAAATAAAAAAGATTTTTTCTTATTTTGATAACTTGATAAAAATAAAAAAACTTGTACTTAATTGTATTGGAAGGCAATCCCCTCATTTTTTGCATGTACTCTCCAAACAGAGCAAGGCACATACACATAAGGAATAGAGCCCAAATCCCTGGACTTGTGCCCTAAGCGCTTAGACTCACTCTTGGATCCTGTAACTTGCTGTAAGCACTTTCCTTAGATGTTAGCAGAAGCAGTCTTGTTTAGGATGGTGTGCACCACCGGCTCAAACACGAACTACTTTAGGAGAGTACACCTGTGAGCTTGTTAAACAACTACATTGTCACCTAACTTTAAAAGATAAAAGATCGAATCCTCACTATCATCATTGTGTAAAGTTGGTGAACTTGGGGTTGCATTGTGTTTGTATGCGAGATGTGTGTTATTCCGCATCTTATATGCCTTCACACTCATGTTTTTGACTTGATATCATATTCTCTCTAATAAATCCTAGATTTATCGTCATTAATATCCATTATTAACTCCCTTACTTAAGTTAAATCACAAGATTCAATAAATAATTAACACTAATTACTAACTATTGTGTTGTACATAATTAACACTACTTATTATATATTAATATGACGTAATGTTTTATGTATTTATTTCCGATTGAAAATCAAAAAAAAGGTAGAATAAAATTTTGTCTAAACAAAAAACATAAAACAAAACAAAAATTAAAAAATAAAAAATAAGCAAAAGAAAAATCAAAGAAAAATGTTTTAAATGGTTTTTAATAGTATTTAATTTTTATCTATGTATAGATGACCTCTGATCTCTTTGACTTCTACATGAAATTGTAGATCTCATCGAGATCCTCGAGATCGACAATTTTAATTTTCACCATTTTTTGTAATTCAATTCCTAACTATATTATTTCTAATATTCTTTGATTTATCTCTTTTCTTCAATTTCTATTGAGCCAAGTGGCACCATCTACTTGTGCCATATGGCCCAGCTCTTCAATCATGAGCGCCTCTAATTTTAGCCGTTGATCTTGCTGATCTCTGTCGTCCATTGGCTTTTTTCCGTAACCCTTTGATCTGATCTCAAAATCAGATCACATCCTTTCATCAGCGCCACACTCGCAGTCGTTGGATTCCTAGATCCATCGATTCCTCTACTTTTTAGCCTCCAACCAACTCTCCCAAATGACAAAACACTTCACACCATGGCAACTTCTTCATTCGCTAACCTCCTTACACGTTGTCTCCCCTCGAAACCTCCACCAATCACCTCATTATTCAACCCTAGCTTCTGCTAACCTCTGTTTTCATTCTAACTCAATTACCCAAATTATGGTGGAGGTTGGAACTACCATCAAAACCTCCTGCAACCTTCGCCACATGTTCTTTAAATAAACCCCCGCCACCACTTTTTCAAACTATCCACCCTTGAGAGAGTTTCTCTTTAGCTTTCTTGCCTCCTCAGTGATAGAGAGAGAGAGACTAGGATTAAGCGAAAATAGGTATAGAGATCCAGTGAGAACCTTGATTTTTCAACCAAGTTATATCCCAAATGTATGGCTGTTCGAGCTTGATTCCATATCCAGGAACTTCAAGTGAAGATCGTGGAGCTTTAAGATTCATATTTTGTTTTATATTCAACTGATCTCAAATCATCTTCAAACTTCAGATTCAAGTCAGTATTCAATTTGCTGATTGTTGTGATATCTAGGATTTCTTCCATGAATGCTACACAATAGTCATCTGAACGTTCTTACACTCTCTCCATTTATCCATCATCATGCTTGATTCTTTACATTCTCAATCCATTTCTCCATATCTGTAATCATTCGACATCAATGTCTTCTCTGCATGAAGGATACTGAAGGATTTTTGAAGAATCCTCAAGCGCATGACGTAAGCATGTGGATTGTATTGTATGCGATCGAGAGTGACTAGTCGCATTAGTTGCTCGATGCGGTGGAATTTTATTTTTTAAATTTATGAAACCACATGATCCAAGAACACTTTTTGGATCATTTCACTAAACCATATAATTCGTATAGAAATACCTCTTGTAGCATGGTTGCGATCAAGCCTCCAAGAGAAGAGACCTCCTATCTCAAGTCCGATCCGTCGGAGGAGATGCTTACAAGCACAAGGATGAATCGCATAATTCTCACAATCTAAGTCGATGATCCAAGTAATAGATCTCCTGATCTCATCTCACAAGATCGAATGCCTTCTTTATGTGCGAGATGCACCAAAGAGGACGGAGATTAAAGAGTCATCGAAGTGGCAACACAATGGGAAAGCATCAATGAAGAGAGTCTTCTCTTTACGAGAAGAGAGGACGACTACTCTTGTAGAGAGAGAGAGAGGGGAGTTGGTGTGAGAGAGAGATGTTGCAATTGAGTAATCGAAGATCAAGGGATGCCTCTACTAGGGATTATGAAAGATGTTCCATTAGAAAGATTCTTGTTATTGCTTCGACTTATATTCCCCAAAAAGTGGATCCCGGCTTCGAAGAAATGAAATACATGCATTAAGATACGAAGGCTTCTTATTCCACAATTTTATAGGGTTTTGGGAGTTCGTGGATCCCATTCAATGGTTAACACCAAATCAACGGTTGAGGTTGATTTGTGTTCAATCCAATGGCCATGATTTGTGTTGTTAAAACCAACTACAACAATTGATTTAATCTAAATTATTATATTGATAAATCAACATAATTAAATTCAACATTAAATCCTTTAATCTTGAAGATAATGGTGGAAGATATTGACTTATCCCTTAAAAGTGGGGGACGACCACCAAGCCACATAACCTAATGTGGCCATCCGCCCTCTTTGACTTGGGACGAGTCAATCTCATCCCAAGTGATGATATTACATTATATTATGTAATTTCCAAGATTACCTCACAATGATAATCCACAATTATCTTGTGAAGATTGCAATCATGTCATCGGAATTGTGTGAATCATATTCACAACCCAAAACAAAATATAATTATATTTCTAATTAATCATCTAATGTAAATCCAATTTACATCAATAATTAATCAACAAATATAAATCACAATTAGTCTCTCTTTTATATATCATAAACCACATTTATAATATATATATGAATAATTGGATAACACTATACACATTATTCATATCCATAATAATTAAATCACATTTAATTATATTGGATAATCATTCTCATGCATACAAATAATATGAATAAAATTCACTTTATTCATATAATTAAATTACATTTAATTATCCATTTGTCAATGCTTGGGTATAATTTCAATAATGGAATTATTCCTGAACTCTTTCAAGAATAATATGCTTTCTCCACAGATACTTGGAGATAAGGACATGGTGATTGTATTACTCAATGTACAGTGACTTGGATATTGAGATCACATCTCAAATCCAGATCCCATGGACCTCTCATAAATGCTTTATTAAACCAAGATGACAAACCTAATCTTATTATTGCATATGAATCTTATTTAGATAAACGTACAACACTTGGACCAGGATCAGATTGCTTCTCTACTGAGAGGAGTTACTAAAATCCAGACCTGTTTCATTACTCCCTCAGAATGGAGATGTCATGGTTATACAATCGTTTATGATCACATCACCCTCAGGTATTCCTATTACCTGTACATCTTGCATACTTGGAAGACCTATGATAAAGTTAGAGATATAGATCAACTTTACACTGTCATCTTTAGGGTTTCATCAGCAAGTTTCTCAATCTTGGTCATTGGGAGTTGGTTTTGATCATATACTTTCCAAAAGCACATATCATACCTACAAATTCATGTCAGGCTTCCAAAGTACGATGACATGTAAAGAATTTGATCAGTCCCAATACCTCATGAGTTAGCTCATATCTTTCGGTTCACAAGTGAACCTGTATGATCACTTTGAGAGATTGTATTACTCATATGCCCTCATATGCACCAGTGCATCAATATATAGACCTTGGTTAGGTCATTAACCTATTGGTCTGCCAAATGCACATACTCAGACATATAGCAACACATTTGTCTCCGGTCAGAGGATACACGCCTATATCGTGACAGTATATGACATAGGACTTTGATTCTCGTTCTCGTTACGTCAACCCTTTGACCTAACTAATTTGACACCTCTGAATCTCTATTCCTATGCAGAGGATCAACACCAAGAGGTCAATCAGATATCAACCTAATGAGAAGGATCGCCATCTCCTACTCAGGCTAGGGATCATCTCTTAATAATCATTTAACGGTGCTTGATGAGTCCTCAATCTCACTCGCGTCATCCTCTATGATTCAATTGTTCAATCAATAGCTATATGAATACTAAGATGGACATGGTACATAAACCTTATTGTACAGAGGGACCTTATAGTGTATTAATTCATTTATTCTCAGATAAGGAGAGAATAAATCAATAACTTTTATTGTTAAACCAAACATTACAGTAACACTTATTGTAGAAATGGTTCACTTCGGGCTCACATGACTGACAATCTCCCACTAGCCCTCAGAACCATTCATGTACGGTCCTTAAACCCGTACTCATTAATGCTGGTCGAAAACCTTCTGTTTCAAAGGTTTGGTAAGGGGATCAACAACGTTGTCGGTAGAGGTCTCCTTGGTTATGATGCACCACACTTTTGAATATCCTGAATGATGTGGTATTTCCTTTCTACGTGCTTGCTCTTTTGATGCCATCTGGGTTCCTTTGCCTGGGAAATGGCTCCTGTGTTATCGTATAGTAAGGGATGGGAGCATGAGAGGAAACTATGCCAAGTTCCAAGATGAACTTGCACAACTACACTGCCTCCTTTGCAGCATCTGATGCGGCAATGTATTCTGCTTTTGTTGTTGAATCTGCTATAGTGTCCTGCTTCTTGCTTCTTGAGCTCACAACACCATTGTTCAACATGAACACATACCCTGATGTCGACTTTTGTTCATCAATATCCGACTGGAAGTCTGAATCTATATATACCAAGACTTGAAGATCACCATCTCTATGGACCAAGATGTAATCTTGCACCTGTCTTAGATACGAGAAAATGTTATTTACTGCATTACAGTGTTGTTCTCTATAATAGGATTGGTAATGACTTACCACTCCCACTGCATGGGAGATATCTGGCCTAGTACACATCATGGCATACATTAAGCTTCCTACGGTTGATGCATAGGGGCATCCAACCGTGGCCTTCTTTTCCTCAACACTTTGAGGAGCCATCCCTTTAGAGAGGTGGATACCAGGTCTTAAGGGGAGGAAACCTTTCATAGAACTATCCACACGGAAATGTTCAAGAACTTTCTTAATGTACCCATGTTGTGATAATCACAATATCCTCTTCTCTCAGTTTTTGAACAGCTACAGACCCAAGATGTAAGAGGCATCTCCAAGATCTTTCATCTCAAAGGTATGGGATAGACAAATTTTAACACTGGTCATTATCCCTGTATCATTCCCAATGATAAGGATGTCATCTACGTAAAGCATGATGAATACACTGACGCTCCCACTAAGCTTCTTGTACACACATGGTTCTCTTCACAAAATCATCTCTTTATGGTTTCGTCAAATCTGATGTTCCGGTTACAATAAGCTTGTTTGAGCCTATAGATGGATTTTTTTTATCTTGCATACTTTACCCTCCTCAGTTATGAAGCCTTGGGGCTGCTCCATATAGATATCCTCTTCGAGGTATCCATTGAGGAAAGTCGTCTTGACGTCCATCTACCAGATGTCATAGTCAAGAGATGAATCTATAGCTAGCAGTGTCCTGATGGACTTAAGCATAGTTACATGAGAGAATGTCTCATCGTAGTCACTGCCTTCTCTCTATGTGTAGCCTTTGGCCACGAGCCGCGCCTTGAAAGTCTCTGCTTTCCCATCGGGTCCCTTTTTTCTCTTGAATATCTATTTACACCCAATGGGTTTTACCCCTTCAGGCGGATCCTTTAGGGTCCACACACCATTCTTATGGATGGAGTCAATTTCTGACTTCATTGCTAGTATCCATCTACCATGTCATGATCCACATGTGCTTCATCAAATGAAGTAGGATCACTGTCAGTCTCCCCTGACACATGGAATCCATACCTTTCATGCGGTGTAACCAACTCGAACTCCTTCGAAGAGGTATGGGTATTTCATCTTAATTTATCTCTTCAGTTTTTGGTCCAGGAAGCTCAGAATCATCAGGGGACTCAATGAGTTCTTCTACTTCATTTTTGGCTTGACCTTTAAGGAAGTCATCCTCCAGAAATTTCATATCTCTAGATATGAAGACCTTCTAACTCTCAGGGTCATAAAGCTGGTATCCAATACCATCTTTAACATACCAAATGAAGTAACACTCACAAGAGCGAGATTCTAGCTTGCTTGCATCCACATTCTTCGCATGGACCAAGCAACCCCAAACCCTTAAGTGCTTAACACTAGGTTTGGTTCCATACCATAGCTCATGAGGAGTCCTAGGTACAGATTTGCTAGGAATCTTGTTTACGAAACATATTATAGTCTCTACCGCATACCCCCAGAAACTAAGTGGTAAATGTGCTTTGCTCATCATTGAACGAACCATATCTATGATAATCTTGTTGCGTCTTTCAACAACACCATTAAGTTGGGGGGTTGCAGGAGAAGTGAGATTAGAGACAACTCTATTCTCTTTAAGGTATTCCTTGAATTCATCTGGTAGATACTCGCAACCTCAGTCAGATCGAATCCATTAAATCTTCCTATCGGTTTGGTTCTCAACCAAAGCCTTGAACTCTTTGAACTTTGTGAGTCCTCAAACAAGATGACCGAAAGAATTTTTATCCAAACACTAATGGGTCACGTATCAGAGAACAATATATATGGGCCTATGGTGCATTGCTGCTCGGAATCAAGATATTGGGATTGGACTTATCATTCGATTCATAACTTTTTAAGAACAACCAGTATATATTTGAACCCCCTTTACTTGCAGAAGCACATCTTGGATCTGCCAATTATGTTATGGCTAGAGTCCCACTCATGGCCATCTAGTCGGATGGGGGGAAGCCGTAGGTATTATAGAGTGCCAATCAATTGAAGAATCAGGTTCTCAATTAACATTAAGAACTTTTCATACCGGAGGAGTATTCACGGGCGGTACTGCTGAACATGTACGAGCTCACTATTATAAAAAATACAATTTAATGAGGATTTGGTTCATCCCACGTGTACTTGTCACGGGAATCTTGCTTTTCTATGTTTTATAGACCTATATATAACTATTGAAAGTCAGGAGGTTTCAGATTTGTGACGCAGTAGGAAAATAAAATCATACCACGAATGGTCATCAATAAATGTCAAATAACATCGATATCCATTTCGAGTCACGATATTGAAGGGTTCACATACGTGGTATGTATTAGGTCAAGAATACCCTTACATCTCGTAACCTTGTTACAGAATGGCGTCCTAATCATTTTACCTCGAATACAATGTTCGTAGGTAGGCAAAGATTGAACATGTAGAAAATCTAAGGGTTCATCCTTTACCAATCTATTGATCCAATCAATAGATAATTGCCCAAGCGTTTGATGCCAAATCATGTTTGAATGATTTCCATTTTCTCTAGATCTTTTACTGTTTTTCTTAGTGGTAGTAACATTCATGACATGTTCATCAATGCACAATTCATAGAGTCCACCGAAAGTCAAGATACCATCCCCAATATATTTATCATAATAACTTATGAATAGTTTATTACAGAAAAGGAATGAATATCCACTTCTAACAAGATTAGATACAGATATTAAATTCCTTCTGACTTCAGGTACATAAAGACACTCTTTAAGTACTAGGACTCTTCCACTAGATAATGATAGTCGATAGGTCCCGATGGCTACTTCTACAACACTTGCATCGGATCCCATCTCTTCTACGAGACTCTTAGTTGAGTTTATTGCATACATGAACAGAAGCACCCAAATCAACAACCCAACTTCCTTCTCATTCAACGAGAAAACTAGTTTCAATGATGAAAGTAGATCTCATATATGCAGGGGCTTTATCTTTGTCGACCGACTTCAGGTAATCCGAACAATTACGCTTCTAGTGCCCCGAATTCTTTTAATGAGTGACAAACGTCAGTTTTCTTCGATGCTATATTTGTGGGTGCATTGGAAGATGAGCCAATGCCTTGAATCTTCTTCTTTCTCTTCTGGGCAGGGTCCTTCTGAGAACCATGCTTCCGACCATGCTTTCCTTTGACCTATGCAATCATTGCACTAGCAGAGGGGCCATCCTTCTTTATTATGTCTTCAGTAGACTTTAATGCAACCAATAGCCCAACATTAGTAAAGTAAACTTCGCTCACATAGAATGTGACCACAAAGTTGTTGAAAGACTTAGGGAGTGACAATAGAATGAAATTAGCCCGCATGTCTGAATCCATGAAGTCTCCCATGTTTTCCAGTTTAGAGAGGTACCCAAACATTTTGAGTACATGTTCTCTGACAGAAGTCCTCTCCTGCATCTTACAGGGAATGAGCTCTTTCATTTCATTATAACGCCGTGTGCGGTTTACGTCATTGAACATTTCCTTTAGATTTAGCATGATCTCTCGACAAGTGTTCATCTCCACATGTTGCTTCTGAAACACATTGGATAATGAACCAAGAATGTAACATCTCGCCAGATTTTGATCTTCATCATATTTTTCGTTATATAAGATTTATTCCATTGTCCGCAAGTCCGTGTACTTGTCCTTTGTTAACATAAGAGATGCACTAAACAGATAGGACAAGATCCAAATTTCAGATCCAATCCTAAAAATTTGGCCTGGTCAACTGATTGAACTCTAGGAGCCTGCTAAGTGGGTTCTTGGACTTCATTTTCTAAAATTAAGAATGCACTACATTAGAACATATAATTAATTATATATTCAATTTAATATCTTTGATTAAGGAATTTTTAATCAAAATAGTCTCGCCTTTTAAAACTTTGAGAGCTCATTCCCCTCTATATCTCTAGCAAGAAATGAGATCTCCTCTTTACCTTTATCACATCCCAATAATATGAGAACCTGCAACTCGGATAAAGAGAAGAGGGAACACATTCCGCCTTGCAAGTCCAACTTGCATTTCCCAATTAGGTCTTTAACATATGGACCTACCACCCTTAAGGTGATGTTGACCCGTCGATAATTGAACCAACCGTCAACATGCTTAAAACTCGCTATACGTAATTCAATATCGTCCCAATAAAATGAGGGCCCGATATTGGGGTCATTATTCATATGACCTTACTCTTTTGAGAAGCAAAGACTCTGATCCAAATGCACTTATATGCAGGAGGTGTCACTTTGGACAGACGTCTCCTACATACAATCTCTAACGACGAAACTCTTCGCCTTGACAGGAGACCATGGATGTCACTTATGCGATCCTCCACCTCTTATTCAAATTTTAATTAATCATCATGAATAACATTCACATAATTAATTCTTCCAAGGGAAATACACATCTATTCGTGATAGAGTATTTTAATTGGATATAATTAATTTAATCACATTAAGTCAATTATCAATCCAATTCAATCAGCAAACTTGATTGTTACTTGAAGGATGGTATTATCTCAAAGTACATATTATTAAAATTTCAATAATTAGAAAATACATCATGATCTCTCCAACATTATCCAATCTCTACCCGCTGTCATGACTAATACCGATGGGAGTGGGACAGACCGCACATGGTGCAACCTGTTACCCCAACGCTCCCCGATTAGACACCATATTCACCTCGGGAAATAGATCACTTTGTACTTGATATGATAATCGATTTTTCAACCAAAGTTATACCATAAAGTAAAAAAAACCATTTTGATTATAAGGAAATTTGCTAAACAAATTCCCAATCCTATTCAAGCAATTTTCTATGTTGGAAGATGACCATGTAACCAATTTATGATCTAGATCATATCTAATCCAATATTGGTTAAGGCAATGTCAATTAAGGAAATAATTATCATTAAATATTTTTCAAATATTTATCTATAATTATTCCAGGAAATTAACCATTAATTTCACAAATTTCTTAAATGACAATCACAAGATTCTTGATTAGGAATGTGATTTCCAAGAATGACCCTCATTCACTAAAATTATCATATATCAATCAGTTTAAATCCAAATTAAGCAAAATAAGTTTTAAAAATTTGCTAATTTGATTTAGAACTGGATTCAAGTGATTAGCATGATTTCCATGCGTTTTAAAACATTAATTAGCTCTTTCATTACGTCAAAAACCGCCATCCCCTATGTTCATTAAAACGATCATTACTTGAGTTATCGGATCCTAAATCATGCAAACTCAAATCCCACGATTTCCTTAATTAATGGGGAACATTTCCACATAATAATTTTGTGTTTAAACATTTTAAACATGGCCGAAAAATAATCACAAACAAGGATGCGAAAATGAAATGCGATAAAATTTTTGCAAGTCCAAATGAACCCAAGTCTTCTTAAGTTTATGGATCATATCCAAAACCTCCAACCTAAGGATCTGATAACACTTGAAGGATTTTGGAAGAGTCCTCAAGTGCATAATGGAAGCGTATGGATCGTATCGTATAAGACCGAGAGCGACTAGTTGCACTAGTGGCTCGATGTGATGGAATTTTAATTTTTTTAAATTGATGAATCCACGTGACCCAAGAATACTTCTGGGATTGTTTCATCTAACTACATAATTGGTAAAGGAATACCTATTGTAGTGTGGTTGCGATCAAGCCTCTAAGAGAAGAGACCTCCTGTCTCAAGTCTGATCCGTTGGAGGAGACACTTGCGAGCGCGGGGATGAATCACGTATTTCTCACAATCAAATCGATGACCCAAGAAATGGATCACCTGATCTCATCTCCCGAGATCAAATGCCTTCTTCACACACGAGATGCACCACAGAAGACGGAGATTGAGGAGTCATCGAAGCGGCAGTACAACGACGAAGCGTCGACGAAGAGAGTCTTCTCTCTATGAGAAGAGTGGACGGCTACTCTTGTAGAGAGAGAGAGAGAGAGAGAGAGAGAGAGGGAGAGAAGAGTTGACAAGAGAAAGAGAGAGAGATGTTGTCGCAATTATGTAATCGAAGATCAAGGGATGCCTCTTCTTTTCTAGGTGTTTGGGAGTCCGTGCATCCCAATCCATGGTTAACACCAAATCAACGGTTGTGGTTGATTTGTGTTAAATCCAATGGCCATGATTTGTATTGTTAAAAGCAATAACAACAATTGATTTAATCTAAATTAATATATTGATAAATCAACATAATTAATTTCAAAATTAAATCATTTATTCTTGGAGATAATGGTGGAAGAGATTGACTTATACCTTAAAAGGGGGGATGACGAGCAAGCCACATGGCACAATGTGGCCCTCCACACTCTTTGACTTGGGATGAGTCAATCTCATCCAAGTGATGAGATTACATTATATCATGTAATTTCCAAGATTATCTCACATTGAGAATACACAATTATCTTACGAAGATTGGAATCATTCCATTGAAATTGTGTGAATCATATTCACAACCCAAAACAAAATGTAATTATATTTTCAGTTAATCATCCAAAGTGAATCCGATTCACATAATAATTAATCAACAAATATAAATCAAAATTAATCTCTCTTTTATATATCATAAACCACATTTATAATATATATGAATAATTTGATAATACTATCCACATTATTCATATCCATAATAATTAAATCACATTTAGTTATATTGGATAATCATTCTCATGCATCCAAATAATATGAATCAAATTCACATTATTCATGATAATTAAATCACATTTAATTATCTATTTCTCAATTCTTGGATATATTTTCAACAATGGAATTATTCTTGAACTCTTTCAAGAATAATGTGCTTTCTTTGCAGATACTTGGAGATAAGGACATGGCGATTATATTGTTCCACGTATAGTGACTTGGATATTGAGATCACATCTCAAATTCAAATCCCATGGATCTCTCATAGATGTTTGATTAAATCAAGACCACAAATCTAATCTTCTTATTGCATCAGAATCTTATTCAGATCAATGTCCAACACTTGGACCATTATCTGATTGATTTGTACTGAGAGGAGTCACTAAAATCCATATCTGTTTTATTACTACCTCATAATGGAAGTGTCATGGTTATACAATCGTTTAAGTTCACATCACCCTCATGTATTCCTAATACTTGTACATCCTGCATACTTGGAAACCTATGATAAACCCAAAAATATAGATCAATTTTACACTATCATCTTTACGGTTTCATCATCAAGTTTCTCAAAATTGGTCATTGGGAGTTGGTTTTGATCACATGCTTTCCAAATCACATATCATACCTACAAATTAATGTCATGCTTCCAAAGCACGACGACCATGCATGGAATTTGATCGCTCCCAATACCTCATGAGTGAGCTCATGTCTTCGGGTTCACAAGTGAACCTGTATGATCCCTTAGAGAGATTGTATTACTCATATGCCTTCATATGCACACTAGTGCGTCAGTATATAGACTTTGGTTAAGTCATCAACCTATTGGTTTGCCAAATGCACACACTCAGGCATATAGCAACACATCTGTCTCCAGTCAGAGGATGCATGCCTGTATCGTAATAGTATACGACATATCACCTTGGTTATCTTGATCTCATTAAGTCAACCCTTTGACCTAACTAATCTGACACCTCTGAATATCTAGTCCCATGGAGAGGACCTGCATCAAGAGGTCTGTCGGATATCAACATAATGAGAAGGATTGCCATCTCCTACTCAAGCAAGAGATCATCTCTTATACTCATTTGACGGTGCTTGATGAGTCATCAATCTAACTCCTTACATATTCATCCATGTACCAACCTCTATGATTCAATTATTGAATCAACAACTGTACGACTACTAAGATGGTCATGGTACATAAACCTAATTTTATAGAGGGACCTTATAGGGCATTCATTTATTTAATCTCAGATAGGGAGTGAATAAATCAATAACTTTTATTGATAAATCAAATATTACAATAACATTTATTGTAGAAATGGTTTGCCTCGGGCTCAAATGGCTAATGGAGACAACCCTTTGGGCCTCCATTCCACCTTTAACATCAGATTCAGATTCCAAGGAGCTTTGACTATGAATTGACATGCATGATTTCAAAATGGTTCAATGGTCGGAGACTGAAGCGTAGCTCCGATCTCCAAATTTCTATACAGGTAAACTTCATCGACAGAGCTCTACAACCATCCAGGCCTTCTCCAAGCATCAGACATCATCGCGAGCATTTGGCGAAGGTTCTTGGACCTTTAGAGAGAAAATAGATGCAAGGCAGAGCTTTTGATCCTTCGCCAGAGCCCAACCATGTCGCCGCCATGCACAGAGGTGTCGAAGAATATATGCTTAACAAGTACCATTGATCTCACTTTATTGGGTGAGATCCGACGATTAGGACTCATTCACATAGCCGCTCCGAAGCATCGTTTTAAGCCTTGAGCTCTTGTGTCAAGCTTGGATACGAGCCTTGCCTGAAGAAGGAGAAGATGACATGTGTCCCAAGACTTCCTGATCGAACCTAGCTAGATCACATGTTTTCCACATGATTGGTAAAATTGCAGCACCCATCCTGCCATTTACATATAAGTCCTCTCGCCTATATGTAAATTGCATATTAGACCTTGTGGGTTTTCTTGTTTACATTTTAGTCCTTGTATGTCTTATTTTGTAATAAAACTTGAAAAGCATTTTTTAAATGATTTTCTAGTTTTGAAATTTTTATGGATTTTTGGAAAGAAAGCAAAAACTGATGCACATGTAAAAAGAGATTTTCTTTTAATTACACAAATTTTTATAGACTTTTGGTTTTGCAATTTTTTAGGAATTTTTAAGGGAAAAAGGGTTAGTAAAATATATACAAGTATATACAATAATTTTTTTGGTTGTTATTTATATGTGTATTTTTTTATTTTTTTGTTTTTTTTGTTTTTTTGTTGTTTTTTATATAAAAGATGACCAAAGTCTATATACACACATGGATTTTACAAATTTTTATACATATCCCCAAAATAATCATATTAAAAGTATGAGTTATATATAAAGCATATATACAAGGGCTAGTGATATGACTCGAGTTGGCACTGGACGAATCTACATGCCAATCAATCTGTGAAGTCTCAATAAGTTAAACCAGTTCGCTCTGAACAAACTATAACTGAAGGGTGGGAAGAGCGATTAAGTGGAAGAAGGAGTACAAGATTGTTGGTACTGAAGATGCAACTCGATCACCTTCTTCATCAAATCACTCAACTGATGGGGAAGTGATGATAGCTTCTCCAACTCTCGCAAAGTATGTAAATCTTGAACTTGCTTCTGAATCATATCGACTAATGTCATCTTCTCACTAAGGAATCCCATGTCGGATTGTGACTCAAAATCTGAAACATGTGCCACCTTCTGATGCTCTCTTTAGTGTGGTGGTTATGGGTCCTTTTGGAATGCCCGAGTGGAATCAATAACGCATGAATTCCTTGCCATCCCATCAAAGATAGACGGAACTGACTCAGTATCTCTATTCAACTAACGGTCACCACATGCGACGCTCATTAGGTACTGGATATCCGATTGGAGTCCTCCAAAAGATTCTGTACTAACACCGTTAAAGGTATTCTTGATGAGGTCATCTCTCTGTCAAATACTTCAATCGATCCCATGCCTCATGGAATGGTTCGTGTGGTAACTATGTAAAATTGGAGATCTGACTCCTCGTCATGTTCGTCCGTCCTAGAGGAAAATATTTGTGCAAGAATGTGGACTTCATATCGTCCCATGTAGAAATCTCCATCCACAAGTGACTCAACCAGTAGAGTGCCTTATCTGCTAAGGTGAAGGGGAAGGCTTGAGGCGTATAGACTTCTGCATAACTCATGGATAGCTAGTCGTACCACAAATCATCTCAAACTATTGTAAGAAGGTAAACGGCTCCTTTGTAGTGTTCCCATAATACTTGCAATCAAAGAAATGAAGGACGGTCTCAACTTGTATGACCCTTGATACGGTAATAACCGAAGCCAGTGATGTAGCATCCTAGCTCTCGGGTCATACTCATCTCTCAAAGTAGCGAGAACCACGATAGGAGGTGGTGGGTTCCCGTCTCCTGCTCTCAACACAGTGATATCAGCTCTCAACTCGTCCTAGACTCTACACTGATCTCTGATATGTAAACTCATCTGTTGTAGTATATCTAGAACACTTTAGTAATATCAGAAGCTGGATTTGGTCTACCATCTGGACGTCTCTCGTTAGTCTGTCTATCCTAAACAACTTTGTCCTCAACTGGTCCCTTCCCTCTAGCCATAATTTTTGAATCTTTTGGGAAGGAAAAATTCTCATAAGAACTCAGTAAAAAATATACAGAAGAAATAGATGAAAACTTGAGGCATGGGTCTGCTTCAACTGAAGGGTTGGGAGGTGAAGAAGTCTGTGTTAGATTCTCCTCGTGACAAGGTGGGACCAACTCGGGAAGAGAGTCATACCAAGTTTGCGAAAACATATGATGGATGGTGGATCGTCGAAAGCTCACGGAGTCTAAGAGCAAAGTCCATCTAGTCATCATCTTCGATGTCAAAAAAATGTGGGAGAGTGATGAAATGCTAAATGCATGTATTGATTTCAATCCATTGTAGGATGGGCATTTAGCTTCTCATACAAAATCAAAAGGAATCTCAGTGAAGAGGGCCTCGGCTTTAATTTATAACCTGGGAAGTCCATGGTCCAACACAAGGAGGCAAGCAATTTAATGAGTAAATTCGGAGATCGAATAATCCGGATAGCAATATTTAGATTAATTATGTCAAGCAGATGCACAAATCACAAGAATACATATAGATATATCTTTCTAGCACATTTATGTGCTACTTAAATTAAATGCAAAAAAGGATGCATAAATAATACGAATAGAGAAACCACACTTAACGACACATGACCAATGACTTGGATCAATTACAACAATACCCTGAATTAATTACAATATGGGTGGACTAAAGCACTTGAATTCAATCTCAAAACTTTACTCAATATTAGTTAAGATTTTTACTTGTGCGTTCCAATACATGCTCAATAAAGAAAGCAATTAATGACCTAAGAATAATTATTAAAAATATCTAGAAATAATGATTAAAAATATTTGGCAATAGATCATTACAGATTAGGGGATTTGACAAGGCCAAATAATCATTCATAATGCAATTTTAATTAGTTTTGAGGGATGTGAACTAGTACTCTAAATAAAGAACTAAGAAGGCATGACTTGTCAATCAAATTTATACATTAAATACGTCGCAAGGTAGAGTGTTGAAATGCTTTGAAATGAGACAAAAATCACATTAATTGGACTTCAGGATAAAAAGTTATTCAACAATGGGCACAGGGGCATAAATGTAAGAAAACTGGAGAGGTTGATGTTGATTATCATGCCACTCTTGAGATCAACGAGATATGGTATGTTCACATTCAACCTTCACCACACTTTACTTCTCAGACCGTACACCACCAACAAAAGAAGCATCAGTATAGTCATCCGCAGCATAGACGTCCGCATATTCAGCACCGCTAACATTACACGCTACATTAGCCTCACTAGCACGCATATCAGAGACCAGATACACATCATTTTCCTGCTACACATTCACAGCCATATGAGTACCACCAGCAACAATCTTCCATCACACTACAGATATCTCCTCATACTTACACACCATATAAGCACACTCCACGGCAGAAGAGAGTAGATAGCCAGGGTCACCACACTGAGTCTGAGATGTTTTCACAGGCCGTAGCACTAAACTGCAACTCGATCACCTTCTTCATCAAATCGCTCAACTGATGGTGAAGTGATGATAGTTTCTACAACTCTCGCAGCGGATGTAAATCTTGAACTTGCTTCTGAATCATATCGACTAATGTCATATTCTTACTAAGGAATCCCATGTCGGATTATGACTCAAAATCTGAAACATGTACGACCTTCTGATGCTCTCTCTACTGTGGTGGTTATGGGACCTTTTGGAATGCCCGAGTTGAATCAATAAGCATGAATTCTCCACCATCCCCTCAAAGATAGATGAAACTGACTTAGTATCTCTATTCAAATAACTGTCACCACATGTGACGCTTAGTAGGATGTCGATATCTGATTGGAGTCCTCCAAAATAGTTCTGTGCTAACACCTTTAAAGGTATCTCATGATGAGGGCATCTCTGTTTTAAATCCTTGAATCGATCCCATGCCTCATGGAATGATTCGTGTGGTAACTGTGTAAAATTGGAGATCTGACTCCTCGTCATGTTCGTCCATCCTAGAGGAAAATATTTATGCTTGAATGTGGACTTCAGATCGTCCCATGTAGAAATCTCCATCCACAAGTGACTCAACCAATAGAACACCTTATCTGTTAAGGCGAAGGGGAAGGCCTTGAGGCGTATAGCCTTCTGCGTAACTCCTGGATAGCTAGTCGTACCACAAATCATCTTGAACTGTTGTAAGAAGGTAAACAACTCCTTTACAGTATTCCCATAATACATGGAAATCAAAGAAATGAAGGACGGTCTCAACTCGTATGACCCTTGATTTGGTAATAACCGAATCCACTGATGTAGCATCCTAGCTCTCGGGTCTTACTCATCTCTCAAAGTAGAGGGAACCACAACAGGTGGTGGTGGGTACCCGTCTCAGGTCATACTCATCTCCCAGGTCATACCCATCTCTCAAATTGTAGATATGTATCCCAGAGAGATGAGTATGACCATCTCTCGGGTCATACTCATCTCTCGGATCATACCCATCTCTCAAATGATTTAGGAAATGATTCATGTGGAAGCTGTGAAAAGTTGGAGATCTGACTTCTCATCATATTTGTCCATCGTAGAGGAAAATACATACGTAGGAAAGTGGACTTTAAATCGTCCCTTATAGAAATCTTCCTCCCCGAATGACTCAACCAGTAAAGCACCTTATCTATTAAGGGTGAAGGGGAAGGCCTTGAGATGTATAACCTCCTACGTAACTCTTCGATAGCTCCCCATTCCACATATCATCTCAAAATACTATAAAATGTTAATGAATCATCTGAAGTGTTCCCATTGACCTTGAGAAGCAGTAATATAAAGGATGGTCTCAAATTGTATGAACCTTTATTTGATGGTAACCAAATCCAACGGTGTAGCGTCCTAGCTCTTATGTCATACTCATATCTCAAAGTAGCGAGAACCACGTCAGGTGGTGGTTGGTTCCCGACCCCTACTCTCAGCGTAGTGATCTTATCTCTAAGCTTATCGTGGACTCTATACTGATCTCTGATATGTAAGCTCATCTGTTGGAGTGTGTTTAGAATCCCTGCTATGATATCCGAAGTTGGATCAGGTCTCTCATCTGTAAATCTCTCACCATCATGTGTTCTATCCTCAACAACTCTATCCTCGACTGGTGCCTTCCTTCTAGCCATGCTCGTCGAATCCTTTGGGGAAGGAAAAAGTCTCAGAAGATCATTGTAAAAATATACAGGTGAAATAGATGAAAAGTCAAGGCACAGGTTTGCGTCGAATGAAGGGCTGGGAGGCACGAGAGTCTGGGTATGACTCACCTCGTGACTAAGTCGGACTGATTTAGGAAGAGAGTCATCCTGAGTCTGTAAGTATGCATGACATATGATGTAAGATCAAATGCTCACAAAATCCGAGCGTAAAATCCATCTATTCATCATCCTCGATGTCAAAATGATAAACATTGAAAAACACACACCTTGCAAACAAACACAATGCAAATCCCAGATTCACCAACTTTACTAAATTAAGATCGTAAAGAGTTCGATTTTTTATCTTTTTTAATTCTATTTTTGGGGACCAAGCGATTGTATTAGCAGGCTCATAGGTGGTGTCACCATGTCGTCCAATGTACGTCCTCACAATCCCCCAATACCTTCTGCCTGGGTTGCCGGGTTATATCAGGCCCAAAGGGAACTATGAGGCGGAGCACACCAAAATGACTTTCTATGGTCGGAGGCAATTGACTACAGTTGCAATCATGCACCAAAAAGTGGCACAAGATGAATCCATGATTTTACTAACATTCTTTATGCATTTTGTCTTAAAACCCTTAACAGATACATGTAAATATTCATTAATTTGTATATTTTAACAAAACCATACTCATAACAAAATGCACTTTCATGTAAATAAATAAAAGAATAAAAATAAAGAAAATAAAATAGGGCAAATTGTAGATATGTATATATGTACAATGTGACATAGAAAACAAATATAGCTGAAAGATATATTTATAACCTAACGCTCGAGGCCAAGTCAGCACAGATTGCTTGACAAACACAATAAGTAGGGGGAGATAAGGAAAGAAAACAAAATAAAATAATTAATTTCACACTTCACACACTCTTCATTATTTATCCAATAAATATCAAAACTTCAAAGATTTTTAATTAATTCATATGAAACATATTTTTTTTACCAAACTCTTTTCCTAATTATTTCTAAAAATGTATAGGAAACTATAAAAATAAGTTTAAAAAAATACCTTGTATATATGCTAAGAAATGCAACTTGTAAATTATCAAAATCTGAACTTCTGAACATCATAACTTTCTTATACGAACTCCAATTTCTCTCTAATCACTTTTAAATTTCTTAAATAATATTCTATAATTAATGGAGGTGATTTCACTCAAGTCGAAGTCCGTTTCAAAAAGTTGGTTTTGGGACCAAACCATAATTGAGTTTCTGGGCTACTTATTATATCTAGAATACATTATTTATTTTTTAATGATTTTATAATTTTGAATTATTTTCTTGAAAATATATTTTACCCCTAATTTATTTCATAATTTTTGGATATTATTTATTTTTCTAAGTAAATTAAAAAAACCCTAATTTATTAGTAAAATTGAACTGTATAACTTATAACTGTATTTATTAATATACTTAAATTTATTTATTAAAATAAACAAAAATTCTTACAAACCCTATTCATTATCCTAATAATTAATAAAATATAAGAATGTTATATTTTTATTAATTTATTGAATTAAAAAAATCAAGTCCCTATTTATCAAGTATTAACTTTACTTATTTACTAATATAATATTTATATTTCATAAAATATTTATTATTTACAAAGACTAATTATATCATAATTAAGATAAATTAATTATCTATACTTTTTATTTTTATACCTATTTAAAATAACTTTATGGTGCCTTCTTCTTCAAGAAGGCAGATCGGTGCTTCTATCTTAACAATCTCTCTTCTCTAATTTCTACCCGCTATCTTCCACCCTCTTCGTCCAATCCAAACCCTCCAACTCCTTCTCCTAACCACCTAGATTCACACCTACCTTTGATTCTCAACTAACCCTCCTCCTATGATCTATAAAACCCTATGAACTTCTCCATTTCTAACTAATTATCTCTTGAACTCAGGTTCAAGTAGTCGTCAACCACCTTTCTCCATACCGCGCTCCAGTTGTGATGGAGCTGGGAAGAGCACTCGTGTGGAAGAGGGATATCTGAAGGATAAATTCCAAGTTCCATCTTGGCCTTGCATCACCACCGTAGTAGCGTGGAGCTCCGAGATGACCGTCTAGTTAAGCAAAGATAGCAGAGGGGTATATACCCTGCAACCACAGGTCAACCTCCATCTTTTATATTTATTTCTCAATTCTCAAGCATCTATTAGATCCCTTAATTGTGTAACTAGGACCTTGCAGTCACCATCTTAATCATGTTGCTCAATTCACTTCTCTAATCTGACTCGAATTCACTCCAAATCTCTTCATTTATGTCCCATTTTCACTTTTTTCATATTTCATTGAAACACTTTATAATATGTAATTTCTTAATCTTCTTGGCCAATTTATGCATGAATCGAGCAATAAATCTCAATTTCAGGTATACTTCATGAATTGGAGCAACAATCCGCACATTTGGAACTTCATTTTCAACAAAAATCACTTAATCGCTTAAAGCCCCAAACTTAATTCCAGTTTTCCTTGCAACCGCCTTCATCGACGTCTCGAAGCCTCTTTGATCCACCTCAGAGCCAGCTCACCCGTAGGCATGCTTGAGGGGTGAAGGAGTCACCCCTCTAGCCTATCAAGAGGCCCATTCGAGCAACCATTCGCCAGAGAGAAGGTGGAGAAGGGAGCATCGCCACCATTTGTGTAGCAGTAGGAAGAACAACCTAGAACAACCCAAGTCTATAGGCTTGCGACACGCGTCTTGCACGGACAACCACAGTCGCATTTCACATTCTAATCTTGGCCGTCAAGATCGAAGGGGTGGAAAAATTAAAACTTAAACCCACCACAATTCCAGAATTATCACCCCCTCCAGTAAGTTTCCATATTTGCATTTTGGTCCTTGCATAGGGACCTAAATGCAAAACTTTTAGTTTTTCTTACAGATCAGTCCCTGATAAAGGATATCTTTTCTTGCACTTATACCCTTGTATTATAGGATAATTTTGGACCTTATGTTGGCTATATTTTCCTTGATTTTTCTAGAGTAGTTACACAACTATCCTAGCAATGTTTCTTATATTTTCGCGGATTTTCGTCGCTTTTTTTCTTTCTTTGATTTTCTAAACTTGTATACAGTCTGAGTGTTTTGTTGTCTTTTTTAAGAATAAAATAACTAAATTCTTTCTTTCTTCTTAGAAGCCATGATCTAGTTATTCCGCCTCCTCGAGTTCGACCCAAGGGAACTTACTTGGATAAAAAATAGTTTAAAGGATAACATAGGAGAGAAGATGATTCTTTTACTTGTTCCATTTTCTCTCTCTCTCTCTCTCTCTCCTAATTTATCTAGATTTTGTTTGATCAATAGAAATCCGATTTGTGCAATTCTTTCTGCACCGATGATGAACCTCCATTTCATCAATTTTATTCTATCATTTTGGCCTCAAAAACCCTGGTAGATGCATGTAAATACTCTTAATTTCTGCATTTTAACATTCATGCATGCGTGTGTAAATATTGTATAAAATACTGTTTTTAATGCCAAAATTATAGAATAAAGAAAAGAAAAGAAAAAGAATAAAATATGTAAATATTTATGACCCGAAACCCCGAGACCTAGGCATCTAGATGAATAGGTCGATAAAGAATAAAGTAGGGGGAGATAAGGGCCAGAATACAATAAAAATACCTTTTTTTTAAATTCATCCTTTATTCATTTTGGGACCCATTTTTAGTCACACTTTTTATACTTCAAACAAAGAAACTTTGTACTTGAAAGTTGTAGATAATTAAATAAATAAAAATGCAAAATTGATTTCATACAAAAATAGTATATAGATAAAAAGTTATGTTCTGAATAAGTTTCCAGAATTCTAATTTCCCGTACCTGTATCTCTCAAATAAAAACTCGAAATGTATAAAAATCAGTATATAACTTTTAATAAGCTATTTAATGAAGTGGTTTCGTATTTTTTCGGAGTTACGATTTGAATGTTGAGTTTTGGACCCCTATTATATACTTGTATCGATTAAAATATTCATTTATTTATTATTCATTATTTTTATAATTTTATATTTTTTATGATTTTGTAAAAATTATTTGCAATGTGTGTATTAAAAATAGAGTAAAAACATCATTAAACACAAAAATCAAATACTTGTATAAGGTACATAGCTAAAATACCTATAACTATACCTATATAAGTAATACATCTATTTATTTAAGTGTAAAATATATGAGAAAAATAAAATAGATATATATATAAGTCCATAAAAATAAGTTCTAATTTTATATAATGATAAATAAAAATAATAAAATTACATATACAAAATAAAAAATATTAAAATATATAGATGAATATTGCTGTATATAAGCTACAAATGGAAACTTGTAAATTTTAATCTCGAAAAATAAATAAAAATCATAATAAAATACATCAGAAAATACTAAACATTTTTCATTTATAATCCAAAATTAATAAAATCATTTATTATTTTAATCGAATTAACAAATTTTTTTGCCAAGGAATTTTCTGGTAGGTCCACGTGGACCAACCAGAAGCTTCCGTTGGTTGACCTTGGTCAACTTTATGACGAGGTCTGGCACCTGTTAGACCCTTGTTTTATCCCATTTCGTGGATTTTTTGAGGATGTTCCTTGTATATTTTCGTGACGAAGTATTCATGACTTTTGTTCCTGGGAGATTAGGCATACACGCCCAGATGTCACCTCGACCTTTGGATCACTGTCGCACCCACTATGCCTTGATCTTCCCAGCCGCATGTCAACTAATTTATATACCCCCTCATCCTCCATTTGAAAATTTGAACACCTTTTGGCCATCTTCTCCTCCGACTTGCGTGCTCCATCGAACAAGGGAGGTGACAGGTCCTTGTTCCTGTCATTAGGTTGATCGAGGAGGCAGTCTAAGGGTCGTTCCACCACCTTCGGCGAAGCCTTGCCGTCGAGGTCCTCCCTCAAGAGATTCCACCTTTGAGGCTCCCTATTTATCCTATTTTCTTGCATCTCCTCATTTACCAACATTGTTGGAGTAGATACCCCTCTTTCTTTTTTTTGTTTCAACCATCGATTCACCTCGCGAGCCCCTCACTCGAGCTGCACTCCGGCAAGCTCCCATTTACACCGTTCTCCGCCTTTCCACCCTGATGCGGAGTCGAGGCAGTTTGCCCTTGACCCCTTCACCCTCTTTTTGCAGGTCTCGCGCAACACGGAGAGCCTGGGGCTCATTTTGCCGTTCGCCGATGTATCTGGGGCTGCCCAGCTCCGCTGCCACCTCGCGCAAGCTCCGGCCGTCGTCGGACGTTTCTGGAGCCACCAACACCGAGAGGACCATGCCCGAGAGCCTTGCGGCAATTTTTGGAGCCTGAAGAAGCGCCGAAGGTCGAGATCGATGGCGGGGAAGCTCACCACGACAGTGGTTCTTCCTTGTTCTTCCTCGTCGCTCCTCCACCGTCCGATCGAGGCTACCTCCCAGTTCGTCTATCAGCCATTGGATCAGGCCCACAAGTACCCGTCAATCTTCATCGAAGGATCTAATCTGGGCAGTCGAAGTTGAAGTGTCATCGCCCATCCGACGAGCGACATGTGGTAAGTGAAAGATCAAACGTCGTTGGATCGCGCCAAAGGGTGGGCTTTTTGCAACTCTACCCTCTCCCATTTTGTATTTCTTAAATAGTGTTAAACTTTTATTTGTAGCTTTAAATTTTTGTAATAATTGCTTCTAGGTCCCCAGACTTTTCATATTTGTTAACAGGTCCTTGGCCATGTCACCTCACGTACCTGTGCACGTGAGGTCCGTGGCCATTTTGTAGAGGACCACTTGCAGGACTCGTTATTTCCATTTAGTCCTCAAAATTTCATATTCAATTGTAATAGTTTTGGACAAAATACGGTTTAGTCCCCAGGGTTTAGATAATTACAGAAAGGTCCCTGTCAAGCGCACGTGTCAACGCACGTGGGTTTGGCCATTTTGCAGAGATACGCCTGGGACTGTGGTTATTTGTGATTGGTCCTGGAATATTGTTAATTAGTAATAGTTTTCTGGATAAATTGCATTTTTGCCCTTGTCATTCTGAATATTTATAAATATGCCCTTGTTAGTACTGTAGTTTCTCTTTGTTGTCGCTAATTATTTCATGCATATATAAAACCCTAAAAAATCCTAAAAAATAACATTGTGTGTCTGTTGCATTGTGCTATCATGCTATATTTGTTTGCATTTTCGTTGCATTTTAATGTTTATAAAAATTCAAAAACACATACTTTCTTCACTGTTTGCATTAGAAAATAAATAAAAATTGTAAAATGTTTTTGAAAATTCCAAAAAAAATATATTATGTGTGTCTTGCACCTTTTAACTTCGACAAAAAACCACTAAAAAATATAAAAGAAAACTCCTAAAAAGTGCAAAACCCCTAAAATATATATAAAATATTAAAAATTCCACAAAATCCTAAAAATCTAATTTCTGTTTCTAAAGTTTCCTTATTTTATTATTAAAATTCATTTAGAGAATTTTTGACAATGTTGATATTTTTCATGTCCATTTTATTTTTGGACATTATTTTATTCACTATTTTGAGTATTATTGACTTTAAAAATACCACAAAACTTAGGAAAAATATCGAAAAATCACAAAAAACATTAGAAAATCATAAAAAGCACAAAAATATTTCATTTCCTGTATTTGAGTATTTTTACCCATTTTTTTCTCTCTCTCTCTCATCTCTCTTGTATATATACATCCTATATAGTCTTATATATTTATTGAAAAAAATAGATAAAAATATAAAATTTAAAAAGAAACTACAAAAATCTGTAAATTAAAAATCAAAATATAAAAAGATAAAATCAAAAATTAAATAAAATATTACAAAATTAAAAACCCACCAAAATAGCACTTGTATAGTCATTTGATCACTTTCATTCTTAAGCATTGACTTTGCCCGATCTACCTGCTTGTTCCCTGTATTCAACCTCTACAAGCTTGCACACTATACACATTCATTGTAGAGTTATAATAAATTTTAACTCCGCACCATTTTTCATTGTTTGATCTTTGTTGTGGGTTAATTGATGACTTGACGGGGGTTTATTGAGGGTCGCCACAACGACAATGTCTCCGCCCTGTGTGAAATACATTTAGACCCCCGATAGATCCTGGTTAGTCAAATGGCATCGTTGTCGGGGTGAAATAATTTATAGATCGAATTATTTGTGATTGATTGAGATTATTTGTCTACATTTCTGTCTCATTCATTCTCTCATTTGTTGATATATCTTGTTTAGCTATCTAACCTACTCTCTTTGTTTGCTTTGTGCGAGGTACCACGGATCGAGGGAGGTGCTCTACTCTAGGCGCTTATGCACCCACGTAAAGCCGGCTTTGGCTTGCTACTTTTGCACCAAGGATACTCAGAGATTTTTGTAGATTTAGTTCTATTTATTTCATTGCAATTATTTGTGTAATTTGAAGTGAGAGAGAGACACTTATTGTAATAACTTAAACATGACTCTCAGGACTTGGACACTTCGGCACTTCACGAGGTCCATTGCCTGAGGGATTGTTCCCTTGGGGGCCTCGTCAGTTTTTCACGGTATTTCATTGCTTTGCTGATTTTACTATCTACTTGATTCATGTATATTTAGCCCCTAGACTTAAGAGTATTTGTTGATTGTGGCGTAATTAGCTAAGGCCCCACACCTAATATCTTTCCTGCACCTATAGATCGTAATTGGACTTAGCTAATAATTCATTTAAAAAGCTATTGACTTGGATTAGAGACCAAGTGCCGGGAGAGGTCATATACAGTGCTTGCAGGGTCTATTGTGGTGGACACCGATCGACTTCCAAGATCGGACTCCGGTCTCTCTTCCTAGTCATAGCTACTTGTGCTTCATGATTAATAGAAATTGCTCATCTAGGGACAGTTTCCTCGTGCATCATATAGGTAGTTTATTCTTGTCTTTAAATATATGCACGGATCACCCTACAAGTAGAGTGCTGGAGCAAGGTACACATTTCTAACTTTGCATGCATCATTGTGTTTGATCGTGCATCAACTTTTTCAAATTCCTCCCACATTTTATTGTACCCAAAATAACCAATGAAATCGAAAAATTCGTTAGGCATTGTTTTTATCAAGAAATATTAAAAAAGAGATAACTAAATAAAATTGAGGCTGCTAATGCAAACTTGACCCTAAAACTCACCTCATTCAAATTTTTTGTCTTGGGGAGAGTAACCCCCTCATTGGTTGATTTATCTGCGGCGAGAGAGTGACTTGCACACTAGGATAGAGACACGCCCGAAATTCTAGTTGACTACTAGTCTTGGTTATTCATTCTCCAACGAGGATCTCTGCGGTAACCGGTAAAGCGGACTGTGTTGTCCTTAGCAGAGAGAATTGATCGACCGGTAAACGGTCCGCAATTATACTAGCTGGGAAAGATCTAATTTGGGATCGGGACAGTTGGCTAGGAGAATTGGGCTCCCAACAACTCACTTAATTACTCTGATAGATTTATTGATCACCTAAATAAAATTGACAAGATAAACGATCGAGCCTTCATGTTCATCATCTCAGAGTTGCGTAGGTGAATTGGGAGTTTGATTGCCAATATTATTTGCATTCCAGATATCATCCGCCCTTATCTCCAGATCACGATGATGGGAAGGAGATCCCTTAGGCCACGTATGGTGGCACCGCTATCGAGCACTCCTCCCTATTCATCTAGGTCGGCTTCGGGGAGTTTAGACCCACTCTCCGAGCCTGAGTTCATGTCCACTCTGTTCCCCCTTGATCACCCTTCTTCTTCTATCAGTCCTATGGTGTTAGAGTATAGTGCAACACAGTTTTCTGAATGTTTGACGGCACCTGAGATGGGTACCCTTGGCTTTGTAGAGACCCAAGACATGGCCAGCAGTGAGGGATAACCTGATGAGCAGGGACATCCTTCATATGTGTATGATCAGACTGCCATCAACAATTCATTGTTAGCTTCCCTGGAGACTATACAGAGACAGATCAGAGAACAGGGAGACTTCATGGGTGACATCATGAGAGAGCTAGCGCAGATACGAGAGGATAGAGGAGACAGATCTGAGGGTGGTGGAGAGATACCCGAAGCATGAGGTGGAGAAGGAGGAGAACAACAACAGGAGGACCAACCACCGAGGACCATGAGACAGTTGCACAACCCTGGTGCAACTCTCACTCACCGATGGATCCGGCTTCCTCCCATTGTCGGGAACTTTGAGCTTCGCCCACATTTTATTCAGTTCTTGCCCAAATTTCATGGACTGGCCACTAAGGAGCCTCATCTTCATCTGCAGAAGTTTGAGATGATTTGTAGCACTGTCCACGACAGACTAGTGGACGGGGATACGATAAAAATGATTGCCTTCCCATTCTCATGGGTTGACAGAGCATCCTATTGGCTGAAGCATCTAGGGAAGGTATGTCACATCTTGGGAGCAGCTCCGGACCGAGTACTTGAACATGTACTATCCACTCGGCCGGACCAACGTAACACGAGCTATGATCAGTAACTTCACTATGATCCCGAATGAACAGTTCCATGAGGATTGGGATCGATTTAGAGAGCTCATTGACCGGTGTCCACATTATGATATATCAAATCCCAACCTTGTTCAGAGTTTCTTTTGTGGGCTGACATTGGAGCTGTAGGGGCTTGTGAATGCCTCTTGTAGTGGGTCCTACTTCTCCAAGGGTGAAGACCTGGTATGAGCCATCTACGAGGAGATGGCAGAGAACTCGACAGTGATGTCCCAATCCCGGGTCTACACACAGTCAAAGGCCCCCCAATTGGCAGTTTCATATCAGAAAATTGCACGAATCGATGCCGGTCCCCACACTCCGTCAGCAGCAGCAGCTCAGGCTGAATCAACCGCAACCGACATGGGGATCATTAACGAGAAGCTGGACCACATCAAGATCCTTGAGAAGAAGTAGAGCCAAGGGCTTGCATAGATGGACCAGTTGATGAAGACAGTGTGTGACCTGAAGACCCAAATCCTATGCATTCAGGAGGCACATATGTCTACACAGCAGCCTCCTAGGTCATGTGTTGATTCCAGCAGTAGCAGCTCCACCCAACCCTCTACCGCATACCAACAGGTTCACCATATCCTGGCAGAGCCGGTCCAATAGCTACAGTACAACCCATCGCTGCCACTATCGCATGACACTCAAATGGTGGTTTACCAGTCGGATCAGCCACTAGCAGTTCTTCCTCCACCACCCTTCAAGCAGGAGACATTGATGTAAGTCAATGGGATATGGTACGATTGGTACCCACAATAGGCTGGGATTCGTCGTGATCATCCCGGATTCCGAAGGACCACCGAAGGCACCTCATCCCAACAATAGCCTCCTGCTTAGGGGAACTAGAAAACCACCAACAACCCTATCATTCCCACCAGCAGTTTCAGCAGGGTCCTCGTCCCTCTTATCAGGGACAACAGTGGAGGCAGCGTCAACAGCCTTACCAGCCATACTTCCTACCTCCCCCGTCACTATTCATAGCAGCAACAACCTCATGTCCAGCATGGGAACACTTCCGATTCTCCAGGACCTGCCTTCGAGAACCTAACTCTTGACGACCTCGCCCGCTTGCTCTCCGAACAACAAGCATCCTTCTCGCGAGAAATGGATGAGTTCCAGCAGGAGATGAGGGATATCATCAAGGGTAAGCCCTCCATACTAGCTCAGATCGAACCGAACTCAAACATTTTGAAGAGAAAATCTGAGCAGGTACATTCTACAGAGGATACCACTCCTAGTGACTCTTTGCATTACATGTCTTCTTGTATGTTTGATGCTGATTTCGTGACAACAAGGAGCGGTTGGATGCTAGCCGGCGGCGCCTCTTCTGAGCGACAACCATATGAGGAACCGGGAGTGCTAGACAAGGAGAGTAGCGATGCTGATGCTGCTAATGATGTTAATGATGGTGGTGTTGAGGCCACCAAGGATAGAGATCCAATTGACGGTACTGAGGTCGTCGTGACTCCAGATGTGGGCGGTGGTGCTAATGCCACCATTTTACTTGATGCTGAGCCAAAGTGCAATGTTGATGCTACGAAGACAGATGCCCTAGGTGGTATCGAAGCCACCACGTCTACTTCAGTTGTGCTTCCATCTGTTGTGTTGCCACCATTTGTAACTCAAAACCATGGTAACAAGAAAAAAATAAAAAATGAATAAAGGAAAGGCTTCTTCATCTACTTCGAGTCCATATGTGTTGCATGATGATCTTGGTATGGATTCCATTCATTGACAAGCACAAGAACCTCTTCCTAGTCCTCCATCTGAGGAGGGCCCAACCATCCCCTCCCCTAAAGCACTACATTTGGCGAAGGGGAATAAAAAAGAAAATACAAAAAAGACACATCAATTAGAGTTCAGCCAGCAGATGACTGATCGATTTCAGATTCAGTTGACTCTACAGGAGGCACTAGAGCACATTCCCCTTTTGCAGAATAACTTGAGAGAGAAGACTACCGTACGCAGGAAGAGGAGGAACCACAGAGGAGAGATCCATGTGCTCACCTGTGCCACATGCTTTGCCATTCAGAACCGACTGCCGGCCAAGAGACCTGATGCAGGAGCTCCCTATTTCAGATGCAAGATTCAGGAGCATCAGCTCAATCGTACTCTACTAGACAATGGCTCTTCAATCAACCTCCTTCCAGCAGCCTTACTTGACCGATTTGTGTTTGGCCCTCTCCATCGGAGTAGGATAGCCCTTCAGTTTACTGATAAGTCTATTAAGAGGTCGAAGGGGTTGTTGAAAGATGTGGTCGTTACCATTCAAGGCATGAAATTCCCTGTGGACTTTGTTGTATTGGACATGGAGATCCCTGAGTCGGTAACAGATACCCCCATCATTCTCGGACTCCCATTCTTGGCCATTGCCAAGGTGATATTCGACCATGATAATGGGAAGGTGTACTTTCGTGTAGAGGGAGAAACTATATGAATGGAGACGATCGACGAGACTAGAGCGTGAGATTCAGCCTACTCAGATGAGTTCAGTGACACAGAGCAGATGACAGAAGCTGAGCGAGACGTCCACCAAGAGTGTGACTTTGTGATGATCGATGATGAAGCAGTTTGGGCAGATCCAGTAGCACAAGCCCTCTCCTTGCCAACAGATTCAGCGTACGCACAGCTTATGGCAGTCGAGAGTTTGGAGAGCACAACCCTGGCGGAGGACACATTAGAGGCTGACAGTTGTGGGCTGAGTGGTGAAGCAGAGTTCCATTCATGTTCTTCTGATTCAGATCCCTCAGATTCGGACATTGATTGGGATGACTTTGATGAGTATTTGCCATGTCTGATTCCTTATGAGATGATAGCTAGGATGGAGTGCGGGCCAACACAGATTACAGATATTCCAGCAGGGTTCCCTTCGTCAGATTTTCATGCACAGCGAGAGTTCTCACATGCAAATTTAATAGCCTTCACTCAGACATATCAGAAGCCAGATTTGCCAGCTCCCAATTGTCCAGAGTTGAAGCCCTTGCCACAGTCGCTGAAGTATAGATTCCTTGCGGGTGAGCCAGATATGCACCTAGTCATTATCTCAATAGATTTGACTGGAGAGCAAGAATTTCGTTTGATGGAGGTTCTTGAATGAAACTGCAAGGCGATAAGATGGAGTATAGCTAATCTCCAGGGGATTAGTCCTGCTCTGTACTCCCACCATATATACCTCGATGAGGACGTTAAGCCCTCGCGTGAGTTCCAACGACGGTTGAACGCGAACCTTCGAGATGCGGTCATGAAAGAAATATCAAAATGGTGGAGCACTGATTTTATCTACCCCATTTCTGACTCCAAGTGGGTTACATGTGGTACCCAAGAAGACGGGTATCACTGTAGTTGTGAGTGAGTCTGGAGAGGGGATAGCTACCCGGGTACCCACTTCTTGGAGAGTCTGTCTGGACTACATACGATTGAATCAGGCCACCAAGAAGGATCATTTCCCACTACCATTTATTGATCAGATTATCAAGAGGCTAGTTGGGAAGAGTCACTACTATTTTCATGATGGGTACTGCGGCTATAACCAAGTGGCCATTGCACCCGAAGACCAGGATAAAATGACATTCACTTGTCCATTTGGGACATATGCTTTTAGACGGATGCCTTTTGGTTTGTGTAACACCCCGGAGACATTCCAAAGGTGCATGTTGTCCATCTTCTCGGACATGGTGGGTGACTATTTAGAGGTCTTCATAGACGACTTCTCGGTCTATGGCGATGGGTTCGATGCTTGTCTTGACTGCTTAGACTGTGTGCTTCAGCGCTCCATAGAGTTCAATCTTGTATTATATTGGGAGAAGAGTCACTTCATAGTGACTCAAGGGACGGTCCTTGGCCATATCATGTCCAACAGGGGCATGGAGGTTGATCCAACCAAGGTGGATATCATTACAAAACTCAATCCACCGTCCTATCTACGTCAGTTGCGATCTTTTCTGGGGCATGCCGGTTTCTACTGATGGTTCATTCAGGACTTCAATCGTATTGCCAGATCGCTCACTAATTTGCTGACAAAAGACACCGAGTTCATTGTCGATGATATGTGTCTTGCATCCTTCGAGACTCTCAAGAATCTAGTTGTTAAGGCTCCTGTCCTTTAGCCACCCGATTGGTCTCTCCCATTCGAGGTCATGAAGGATGTTTATGATTTTGCTGTAGGGGTTGTGCTTGGACAGAGGAGGGGTGGATTGTCGTATGCCCTTCACTACGCTAGCTGGACTTTGGATGGCGCTGATGCAGCTAAAATCCGATCGCGGCATTTGATGTTATAAAATTATCGGTGTAGAAAAGCCGCGAAGAGATCTCAATCGATCAAACAAATTCGATTTTCAGAGAAAAACCTACACTATTTATTTTACCGGGTGAGTGTGCCTGGGTCAAACTCAAGGAGGCAGAATAAAATATTTTGATTTTTTAAGAAAATATTTTGGCGATTTTATTTTACCTCTTCTTAAAGTGATTAGAGAAAAGGTACACTTTTTAGAGATTTTTTAATTTTTATTTGATTTTAATCTTTTTCAATTTTTATTTATTTTCACAAAATTTATTTATGATATAATAGGTGAGATATATGTAGAAAATATATGATACTATATAGTAGGTGAAAAAGTCGAGCAACGGGCTCGATCGACACACGAAAACAAATCAAGACGAAGTTGATTTGTGGCGAATCAAAAATCGATAGAAATACGTAGAAAAATACATGAAAAATACTAAAAACCTCGCAGGGGTAGTTGTGTAACTACCCCAAGAAAATCTACGAAAAATAGAGTCAAGAATAGGTTCAAAAATACCCTACAGCCCAGGGGTATAAGCGCAAGAAAACTAACTGAAAATTGTTGCAAAATGGTCCTTACAGGGGCTGAAATGTAAAAGAAATCAAGCAGGGACCTAAATGTAATTACTGGAAACCTCTGGAGTGAAAATGCATAACTGGAAGTTTGCTTGGTTTAATATGCAATTTTTCTACCGCTTCGATTTGAACAGCAGCAATTAGAACGTAGAGGCATTGATCGAACGCTCCTGCGGGTGCCACGCGTCAACAAACTGTACGCTTGGAGCTCTGCAACTGTTCTTGAGTTTGTTGTGCAACTGTCGCCGAAGGCTTCTTCCCCGAATTTTCATGATCAAGTGACGACGATCTGGGGCCTCCGGCGGGGCCAGAGGGGTGGCTCCTCTACCCCTCGAGCTCGCCGCGGTGGTAGGTGGTCGGAAGATGCTCTAGGCGATGGTTACGATGCGACGAAGACGAGTGTCTCGTTGAGCTGGATGTTGAAGGAGGTTGGATGCACATTCTTTGGAGATAGATTCCTTGATGATTGAAGACTCCAGATGCCTTGAAGCTGCTCCTGATTGAAGACGAACCTGCAAATAAGCGATGTATAGGCTCGATTCACAAGGAATCGGGTCAAGGGTGATAGATCCGCAAGCTCAAAAAGTGACGAAAAATGAAGTTTCCAGAGTTATTGATAGTTGCGTGGAAATGTTGATGAAAGAAGATGCGAAAGGTTTCGATTTGAAACGAGTTTGAGAGTGGATTTGGTTAAGCGTTTAAGTATGATGATTAAGCGTCCTAATGATGACTTAATCTCGCTAATTGATACACACAAGTCGAGGAATAAATTCGAAGAAAAATGGATGAATAGGTCAATGAGTCAGAGGTGTATTTACCTCGAAAGATGCTCGACGGTCAACCTTCGTCGGAGCTGGACGCGCGCGATGGTGGCGATGCAAGGCTGAGAAGAGCCTTGGAAACTCCTCCTATGTTCCCTCCTCCACGCGAGCTCTCTTGATCGGAGCTGTCACCTCCACGTCAGGTGGAGCGAAGCTTGGAAGGATGGGGGTCGGGCACTTGGAGATGGAGCTACAGGTGGTTGGAGAGTTAGTTGCGAATGTGGGATCTTTAGGGGCTTATATAGATAGATTGATTGATCCCCTAGTAAAATCTAATGGCTGGCGATGGAGAGGGTTGTTAGGAGATTCAACTCGAGGGTTTAGATCATCTGGAGGAGTTAAAACGCACGCAAAATAAATTATTGAAGTCGGCTGATCAGAACAGATTGCAGAACAACTTCCTTGAGGAAGATGCACCAGGTGCTGACAAGTGTCAACACCTGGTAGGCCAAATGCTTAAAATGCTTGTAAATTCATTATTAAATAATAAACAACATTATTTTAAATAGGTATAAATACAAGAAATGTAAATAAATTAATTATCTAATTTATGGAATAATTACTTTTTTTATAAATAATAAATATTATTCAAAATATAAATATTATATTAATAAATAAGTATATATAAATAGGTTTTTAATTTTTAATTTAATAAATTAATAAATAAATATCAATTTTATATTTTCTTAATCATTAGAATAATAAATAAGGATTGTGTGAATTTTTATGAATTTTAATAAATTAATTTACATATATTAATAAGGGTTAAATGGGGCTGCCCCCTGGGAATAGCCAACTTGGCTACTCCCACCCCTATTTTCCCTCATTTTTTATTTCTTTGGAAAATAAAAATTTGTAAATTCATCATTATATCCCTCTAATATTCTATTAAAATTTCACTAGAAACAGAGACTCCTACAGCCTGCAAACAGGGTCGATTTAAAAAATCCTGCGACCGTTAAAAAATGACGTATGGATGGAGGGACTAGGAGTCTCTGTTTCTGACAAAATTTTAATAGAATGTTAGAGGGATATAGTGATGAATATAGAAATTTTTATTTTCGAAATAAATAAAAAAATGAGGGAAAAATAAGGGTAGGAGTAGACAAGTTGGCTACTCCCAGGGGGGAGTCCCATTTTACCCTATTAATAAATACAGGTATTATCTAGATAGTTCATTTTTACCTATAATTTAGTGTTTTTGATTTTATTAAAATAATAAATAAGCTCCAAAAATTATGAAATAAATTAGGGTGAAAATACAAGATCATGAAAATAATTAGAAATTATAAAATTAAGAAAACTTTAAATAATCTGTTCTACATAAAATAAATAGCCCAGAAATCCCGTTGTCTTTTGGTCCCAAAACCGACTTTTTGCAAACGGATGCCGAATTCGATGAAACAACCTTTATTATTTAGAGAATATTATTTTATGAACTTTGAAGGTGAGTAGAGTGAAATTGGAGTTCGTATGGTTAAGTTGTGATGATCGGAAGTTGAGATTTTGACAATTTATAAGCTGGGTTTCTTGGTATATGTACATGGTAATAATTTTAACTTATTTTTATATTTTTATATACATTTTTAGAAATAATTAGGAAAAACGTTTGGTGAAAAATATGTACATATAAATTAATTAAAATTCATTGATGTTTTGTATTTATTTTATAAATAATGGAAGGTGTATGGAGTGTGTATTAATTTATTTTTAGGGTTTTCTTTCCTTATCTCCCCCTACTTTTTGGTTTGTCGACCAATCCATGCTGACTTGGTCTCGGGGGTTAGGCTATAAATAAATATTTCAGTTATATTTATATTTTAAGCCATATTGTACATATATACATATATCCAATCTGCCTTTTGTTCTTTTTCTTTGTTCTTTATTTATATACATGATTTTGATGGTTAAAAGTGAATATTTATGCATGAATGAAGTTTTGTTAAAAGATGGAAATTAATGAATATTTACGTACATTTGTTAAGGGTTTTAAGACAAAATGCGACAGAAAAGTTAATGAATCATGGATTCATCAACCCCCTATACTTAAACTTTGCTAGTCCCTTAGCAAACACTTATTTGAAAAGTAAGTGAAAAAAAGAAAGAAAGTTTGAATGAATTTGTTTTCCTAAACTAATTCACGAGAACAGACAAAGGACAAAGCTCGATCGGGCCTGAAACAAGCATTTTGTCCGAACCTTAACTAGGATTAAGAATTTATCCTCAACAGTCCTCAAGTTCCAAAAATCCTTATTCAAGATCACTTCATCGGCTAGTTCAGACTCACTTACCCATATCGCAAACTCTATCATCTTTGAAGTCAACTTGTACAGTGTGTGAATTGATTTAGTTTTTCTTGCTTAGAGAACCGAAGAAACCGTACATCCTGGCTATACACTTCTATGGCTTCCTCATCCCGCTACTCTTTCGTCGGGGAGGGAGGTATTCCCTTCTGAGTTTAGTTCTGCTATGTCCACAATCGAGTATAGAGAGAAAGTAGAAGAATGAGAAAAGAAGTGGAGTACGACCAGTGTAGACGCATCTCCTTGTGAAGCTCAACCGGTGTAGCTAAGTCTCCACTAAGATGTGCATGCATTTTTTGTGGAAGATCGAACCATTGTGGTCGTATTTGTATTTGGTGGCTTCTTCTTTGATTTGACTTTGTAATTTGCTTGCACTGCATTCATCTCTTTGTGCCTCGACGGATAGAGCATCTTTTGTTCCGTCCCTTTTTTTGAGGTCTTAGAAAAGTTGTGCCAGCAGATCCTTCCCTCATACGAAGCAACTATCGCAACCCCAATCTCTTCCGTTTTTAGACTTCAACGCCACAAAGACAAGGATAGAAACGCACTACCAAGATGTACTGCCCTTCGCAACTCCATGCAAGTTGAGCTAAGTGTGGAATGCATGTGTTCAAGATTGGTTCATTGGTGTAGAGTTGTACGAATGACACCAAATGGTCTACTTAAGCACATATGACTTGATTTCCCGAATATTGTCTTATGGAACCCAAAGATTTAAGTCACAGACCTGAAGAGTCTAAATTCCAGTTCCTAACTAGGCTCCTTACAATGGTAGTTAAAAGCCTTGATCAAGTTCCATCCTTTAGACTAGACTCAATCTTTAGTTCTAGAAATCTAACTTATTCTGAAAAATGCAAATGCAAATGCAACCATGTTTTTGTGAAGTATATTTTCTGAATTTTACTCGTCTTTATGGATTTTACGGCTTTTGCGGTTTTTATGACTTTAGGATTTTGTATTTTTATGGATTTTCTAGTTTTTATAAACAAGTCCTTTTTATTTATGGGTTTTACAAGATATATATTCTATTTAAGTTAAGTATATAATAGATTTTACGGTTTTTATTTACAGAAAAATTTACAAGGATTGAGTAATTTTTACACATGTTTTAATAAATAAGATTTTAAGTAATTCTTATACACATTTTAAATACATATTTTAGTTACGGCTTTTAAATACAAGTTTTAAACATATTTTACTTATTTACAAGGATTTTATAAATAATAAATAAATATATAAATAGATTTTAAATTAACCCTTACCCACTTTTTATGGATTTTATAGATATAGAAAATACATAAAAGTACGAGTTATCGACAAAAGTATATATACAATATATACGCACCCCCTATACTTAGCTTGAGCTATGTCCCCATAGCGTCAAAAGAGAAAAAGGAGGACATAACTCGTGCTATGTAAAAGTGGGTGAAAAGAATATACGAGACAAGTCAGTCAACCCTCCCCCTATACTTACGATCATGTAATCGTAAGTATAACGAGAGAACAAAAACGAGATGACTGAGTGAAAAGAATAAATAACGCTAGATTAAAAGGAATAAGTAATACAAACTCATCGAAATCACTCGGCCCCCCCTATACTTAGGATAAGGCATCCTAAGTATAGAAAAGAGTGTAGCCAAAAATCGGAAACCAATGATTTGTGAAGAAGAAATGATATACAAAAGAATCAGAACAAAATATAAAACGTGAATCAATGAACAATCGATCCCCCCTCTACTTAGGATCTGGTATCCTAAGCATAAAAGACAAGCAAAAATGGGGTCGATTGTGGTCTACGAAGAATATACAAGTGTCGCGGTTATCCGGAAATCGAATGGCTCAAAAGAATCTGTAGAGGATGAGGTGAAGTGAAAGAATGATTATGATTCCTGTACAAAATAGATCACTTCAGTACGGGCCAGATGATCAGTAGTCTCGACGAAGTGCTTCAGCATCTGCCCGTTAACCTCGAACAGTTCTGCACCAGGTGACACATCTGATATCGCTATACTATCATTGTCGTGCACCGTTCTGACTATATACGGTCCTTCCCAATTGCTTTTTAATTTGCTGGGAAAAATTTTCAACCTTGCATTGAACAACCAGACTTTCTTCCCAGGGACAAAGCTCTTGTGCCGAATGTGTCTGTCATGCCATGTCTTCACTTTGTCCTTATAAATGAGGGTGTTCTCGTATGCTTGATTTCGAATCTCTACCAGCTCATTCAGATATATCTTTCTCTTGGCTCCGGCTTTTTGCGTATCCAGTAGGATTTCTCGAATTACCCATTCAGATTTGTGCATGATTTCTACGGGCAAGTGGCACGGCTTTCCATAAACCAGTCTGAATGGAGAAGTACCTAAGGGAGTTTTATAAGCAGTACGGTACGCCCAAAGAACCTGATATAGAAGCTGTGACCAGTTCTTCCTATCCGGTCGTACTAGTTTCTGGAGAATTGACTTCACCTCCCTATTTGAAACTTCATCCATGCCGTTCGTCTGTGGGTGGTAAGGAGAAGCTACTCTGTGATCAATACCGTATTGCTTCACTAGCTTTTTGACCTCCTTATTGATGAAATGGCTACCCCCATCTGAAATGAGAATACGTGGAATCCCAAACCGTGAAATAACGTGTTCCCTTAGGAACATGCAGACGGTTTTACTGTTTGCGGTTCGTGCGGGTATAGCCTCCACCCTACTAACATAATCTACAATGAGAAGGATGTACTCAAAGCTGCTGCTAGAAGGGAGCGGTCCCATGAAATCTATGCCCCATACGTCAAAAATCTCACAAATAATGATGGGTCGCATCGGCATTGCATCTCTGGAACTGACTATCTCTACAACTCTCTGACAATCTGGACAACTCTTCACGAATTTGCAGGCATCTCTAGTAAGAGTCGGCCACCATAATCCACTCTGAAGTACCTTCTGCGCTGGACTCTTCCCTGAGTGATGTCCTCCTGATTCTAAAGAGTGACATAAGGTGAGGACACTATTATATTCCTCCTGAGGAATACAACGACGGTAAACACACAATCCGGTCCATCGCGAAAAAGAATCGGATCCTCCCAATGGTAATATCGTGCCTCAAAAATGAGTTTATCAACTCGGTTCTTTGGCCAGCCTTGAGGACTTTTCTATGTGACCAGAAAGTTCACTATATCTGCATACCATGGAAGTTCGGTAACCGCAAAGATGTTCTCATCAGGAAATCTCTCTGCGATCTCGGGCGTGTACTCATCTGAAGTCTAATCTGTCTGTAATCGCGAGAGGTGATCGGCTACCACATTCTTTACCCCAGGTTTATCTTTGATGTTCAAATAGAATTCCTGAAGTAATAGAATCCATCGTAGAAGGCGTGCCTTAGCATCCTTCTTCTCCATCAGAAACCGGATAGCTGAATGATCTGTGTATACGGTAATTTTTTAGCCCAGAAGATAAGATCTGAATTTATCTAACGCAAACACTACTGCCAGCATCTCCTTTTCTATCACTGTGTAATTTCTCTAAGCCTCGTCTAAGGTTCTGCTGGCATAGTGGATGGCAAGAGGAAGTCCATTCCTCCTCTGTCCTAATACAACCCCGACCGCAAAATCTGAAGCATCCGTCATGATCTCGAAGGGTAGAGATCAATCAAGCGGTTGTAGGACAGGAGCACTGATAATTTTTTCTTTCAGAGTGAGGAAGGAATTAAGACATTTATCATTTAACATGAACTCGATGTCTTTTCCTAATAATTCAATTAACGGTTGGGCAATCTTGGAGAAGTCTTGGATAAACCGTCGGTAAAAACCAACATGCCCCAGAAATGACCGTAACTTTTTGATGTTGGATGGTGGTTCGAGTTTTTTTGATGACATCCACCTTGGCTGGGTCAACCTCCATGCTGCGCTAGGAGATGACGTGCCCCAACACGATCCTGTGGGTAACCATAAAATGGCTCTTTTCCCAAGACAGAACGAGATCTACCTCACAACATTGTTTAAGAACCTGGTCTAGGTGCGCTAAACAATCGTCAAAGGACTCACCGTAGACCAAAAAATCATCCATAAAAACCTCCAGAAAATCACCGACCATGTCCGCAAAAATAGCAAGCATGCACCTTTGGAAAGTAGCGGGAGCATTGTACAATCCAAAGGGCATCCGTCTAAAGGCATACGTGCCAAACGGACATGTGAAGGTGGTTTTCTCCTGATCTTCAGGAGCAATTGATACCTGGTTGTATCCGGAGTAACCGTCAAGAAACATAAGTACTCCTTCCCTGCCAACCGTTCTATGACCTGGTCTATAAAAGGCAACGGGAAGTGGTCCTTCTTCGTCGCGGTGTTTAATTTTCTATAATCAACATACACCCGCCACGACGTGGTTACTCTCTTTGGAATCTCCTCTCCATTCCCGTTTTTAACCATCTGAATTCTTGACTTTTTCGGGACAACATGTAATGGGCTAACCCATTCAGAATTGGAGATGGGATAGATGAATCCTGCATCACACCATTTCGTAATCTCTTTCTTGACAAATTCTCATAAAATCGGATTCAGCCTACGCTGAAACTCTCTGGAGGGTTTGCTATCATGATCAAGATAGATATGATGTGAACACAAAGCAGGATTAGTCCCGCGGAGATCGGATACAGTCCACCCAATAGCCTTGCGATTTCTTTCTAGAATCTCCATCAGGCGAGATTCTTAATCGTCGGTCAGATATAAACTGATAATGACTGGAAACCGTTGATGTGGACCTTCAAGGAAAGCATATTTCATGTTTGGTGGCAAACTCTTTAATTCAGGTAAGGTAGACTCTGGATCTGCTGAAACATCCTCTGTATGAGCGATGGGATCTGTATCGGTTGTGAATTTATCAGCTTTCTAAGTATCCACCATGTTGATGTGCTCTAGAGTTGGACTACATAAAATTTTCAGAACATCATCCGACTCCTCAGAATGATCAGAGTAAAATAACTCAAGTAAATGAAATTTGGTTTCTAGATCATCTGAAACGGAGGAATCATGTAAAGTCTCGGAATATGAAAGATCTGCAATAAATTCATCAGAATTCTGATCCCTTTGCTTCTCATCATCTAGGCTGAAATACAAAGTACCGTCAGAAGAACCACTAATCGTAGTCTCGGACCCGTCCTCTGTTAAGCATTCTTAGGTCTCTACTTGATATCTTTCGAGGTCGTCAAGACGGACCTCATCCATGTAATCACAGGTGGCCAAAGAACTCAAGAAATCCGAAGATGCATCACTATATATGTTCGAATCTCTTGCCATCTCTATATGTACCTTCTCACCCTCGACGCGAAAAGATACCTTCCCTGTATCATAATCGAAGAGGGCCTTTGCGGTTTCTAAGAAAGGCCTCCCGAGAATAATCGAGGTGAGGTGTAACTGTATAGGGCAATCCATGTCCAGGATCGTAAAGTCCACTGGGAATTGCAGACCCTGCACAGTTACGATAACGTTCTTTAATATACCCTTATGTCTCTTTACGGATCTATCAACAAACTAAAGGATCGCGTTGGATTTGTAAAGAGGACCTAACTCGAGCCTATCGAGTAAGGAAGAGGGTATCAAGTTAATCGAGGAACCATTATCTAAGAGAGTGCGATCGAATTCGGCTTTTGTGATCTCGCATCTGACATAATGTGCACCTGAGTCCTTTTCTTCTTCGGTAATTTGTTCTGTATAGCACAAGATGTAGCCTTAGTCAAAACATGTTTCTCTGTGCGGGATCTCTTTTCCTACGCGTGGTGCATCGGTTTTTCAGTTGATTCTTAAGCGTAAGAAAATGATCTAAGGCATCATGATGATCCTCCGTGCTGGTTGTGCGGTCGAAGAAGATTAGCCTTGCTGATACTGAAGCTGAAGATCGGTAACCTTCTTCGAAAGATCACTCAGCTGCTGCGGTAGAGATGAGAGTTTTTCCAACTCTCGCAGTGGCTGTAAGTCCTGGACTTGCTTCTGAATCACGTCCACTAACATTAATTTCTCGTTTATGAATCCCATGTTGGTATTTGATTTAGAATCTGCGATATTCGCCACCTTGTGATGATCTTAGTGATGTGGTGGCTGCGTGGCTTTTTGAAATGCCTGAGTAGAGTCGACGACTCTCGAATTCTCGGCCATCCCTTCAAAGATGGCACAGACTGACTTAGCATCCTTGTTCAAATAACTGCCGCCACATGCGGTACTCACGACCCCTGGATGTCCGGCTGGAGTCCTCCGAAGTAGTTTTGCACTAGCACCTTCATCAGTATCTCATGATGCAAGCATCTCTCCATAAGATCCTTGAATCTATCCCATGCCTCATGGAAAGATTCATGCGCGTGCTACGTGAAGTTGGAGATCTGACTCCTCATCATGTCCGTCCTCCCCAGAGGAAAATATTTATGCAGGAACGTGGACTTCAGATTGTCCCATGTAGAGATTTCCCTTCCCAGATGTCTCAACCAGTAGAGCGCCATATCGGCTAAGGCAAAGGGAAATGCTTTGAGGCGGACGGCCTCCTGCGTAACTCTTGGATAGCAAGCCGTATCACAGATCATCTCGAATTATTGCAGAAAGGTAAACGGATCCTTTGTAGCATTCCTGTAGAACTTGGGAAGCAATGAGATGAAGGACGACTTTAGTTCGTATGGCATGGAGCGTCCTTGCGCCCGGGTCATACTCTTCCCATAAAATAGCGGGAACCGCATGCGGTAAATGGTTTCCGGCCCATGCTCACAGCGCGACCATTTCAGCCCGTAACTCATTATGAGTTCTGAATTATTCTCGGATTTGTATGTTCATCTGCTGGAGAGTCTCGAGAATACCTGTAGTAACATCTGCGGCTGGATCTGGTCTTTCGTCATCTAGATCCTCAGCTTGTGGTCTCTCCTCTGCTGTTGGTCCATTGCCGCTAGACATCAGCTTTGAATCATCTAGCAAAGAGAAGCTCTCGTAAGAACTCAACAAAAATTTGGCTTGAGATGATTTATTGAGGACGAGGATCTGTCTCAAATTTCTGTACAGGAGGCGAGGGAGTCTGGGTCTGACTCTCCTCGAGATTAGATGGGACCAGCTGGGACGAGAGTCATCCCAAGCTTGTGAAAATGTACAATCGATGGCGGACGGTCGAAAGCTCACGGAGTCTGAGCAGAAAAGCCATCGAGACATCATCTTCGATGTCAAGAGAAATATCAGGAGAGCACGATTTTCAATTCAAGTAAGAGGGATAAATACGAAAGTCACGGAAACTCAGACCCCCGAAGCAAACACAAAGCAAACCTCGTTTTTCACCAACTCAACCCGATGATGACCGTAAGAGTTAGGTCTTTTATCTTGTCGGTTTTAGGGTTATAATTAGCAAACAAATATTGCGGTTATCGTGCGCTGTGCGAGCTGATAGGTGCCCGAGTTCTCCCCCGCGATATTGTCCCGAGTCCTTACAGAGAACCACTTGCTCTTAGCCAGTATGGTGGCAAGTACACGAACCATTTCCGGCTCGCGTTGCTTGAGGACGGAGCCTTACGCGGTGTCCTCTAAATCCCCTGCTCTGCTAAGTAAACTCAGACCGTTTCTTGCTACCCGAGCGTACCCACTGAAAAGCAGTGATTAGGTGTATGAACTAAGTAGTATGTTGAAAGAGTTCGGGTTTTTATTAAGTGTCAGCTCTCGCTCGCGCACTTTGAGAAATGGCGGGGATTACTCTCCCAAATCAGATGAATCGTTACGGTTTATTTTATATCCGATATATTTAGCAGTCCCGGTTTTATTTTGTGGTTTTATAATAATTTTTTTGAGTATTTTCAAACAGACGTCTAATATTTTTTTATTTTCTGAATCCTAAAATCATGCACCTAGGTTGCAAGTTCTAAAACTAGCTACGTAAGCGCAATCAGATAGAATAAAAACCTAAACAAGCATCTATCAGAAAAGCCGCGGAAAAACCGTCGAAGCGAGAAAAACCACGGTAGGTGCCCTGATCCACCGAATACACAGTACTTGGCGAATCAGACCCCGAAAAAAATGGGAGGGGGGAATTACAAGTTGGGATGTCCTTAGTGAACCCCTTCTACTAGAGTTTGATACAACTTTCTCTCCCTTTCCCTCTCTTTTACAAAATTACACTAACACTTTTCTGCCCTCTGCAGCCGACTCGTAAAGAAAGAGTCCACCTCTGCTCTTTCAACTGACTCGGCTTCCTAAGAAACCGGTTGATCCTGTAGGTCCTGCAAAAATTTATTAACGGCTATAAAGAAAACCGAGAGATGAGTCGAGGAAAGCCGTAAGAACAATCAACGAAAAACTACGAGAAAAATAATAAGAAGAAAAAAAAAATAAAATCACTAAAAGATAAAAAGTCAAACTACTCTAACGCCTCCCCGGCAACGGCGCCATTTTGATGTGGCTAAAATCTGATCGCGGCTTTTGATGTTATAAAATTGTTGGTGTACAAAATCCGCGAAGAGATCTCAATCGAACAAATAAATTCGATTTTCAGAGAAAAACCTACACTATTTATTTTACCAGGTGAGTGTGTCTGGGTCAAACTCAAGGAGGCAGAATAGAATATTTTGATTTTTTAAGAAAATATTTTGGCAATTTTATTTCACCTCTTCTTAAAGTGATTAGAGAAAAGGTACACTATTTAGGGTTTTTTTTAATTTTTATTTTATTTTAATCTTTTCCAATTTTTATTTATTTTTCAAAATGGTATTTTTCACAAAATTTATTTATGATATAATAGGTGAGATATATGTAGAAAATAGATGATACTATATAGTAGGTGAAAAACTCGAGCAACAAGCTCGATCGACACACGAAAACAAATCAAGACGAAGTCGGTTTGTGGCGAGTCCAAACTCGATAGAAATACGTAGAAAAATACACGAAAAATACTAAAAACCTAGCGAGGGTAGTTGTGTAACTACCCCAAGAAAATCTACGAAAAATAAGGTCAAGAATAGGTTCGGAAATCCCCTACAGCCCAAGGTTATAAGCGCAAGAAAACTAACTGAAAATTGTTGCAAAATTGTCCTTACATGGGCTGAAATGTAAAAGAAATCAAAGTCTTTACGTTTAGGTCCCTGCGGAGGGACCTAAATGTAATTACTGGAAACCTCTGGAGCGGAAATGCATAACTAGAAGTTTGCTGGGTTTAATATGCAATTTTTCCACCGCTTCGATTTGAACGGCGGCGATTAGAACGTAGAGGCGCTGATCGAACGCTCCTGCGGGTGCCACACGTCAACAAACTGTACGCCTGGAGCTCTGCAACTGTTCTTGAGTTTTTTGTGCAACTACCGCCGAAGGATTCTTCCCCGAATTTTCATGATCAACTGACGACGATCTGGGGCCTCCGGTGGGGCCAGAGGGGTGGCTCCTCCACCCCTCGAGCTCGCCTGCGATGGTAGCTGGTCGGAAGATGCTCTAGGCGATGGTTACGACGCAATGAATACGAGTGTCTCATTGAGCTGGAGGTTGAAGGAGGTTGGATGCGCCTTCTTTGGAGATAGATTCCTTGATGATTGAAGACTCCAGATGCCTTGAAGCTGCTCCTGATTGAAGAGAACATGTAAATAAGCGATGTATAGGCTCGATTCACAAGGAATTAGCTCAAGGGTGATAGATCTGCAAGCTCAAAAAAGTGACGAAAAATGAAGTTTCCAGAATTATTGATAGTTGCGTGGGAATGTTGATGAAAGAAGATGTGAAAGGTTTCGATTCGAAACGTGTTTTAGAGTGGATTTGGTTAAGCATTTAAGTAGGATGATTAAGCATCCTAATGATGACTTAATCTCTCTAATTGATACACACAAGTCAAGGAATAAATTTGAATAAAATTGGATGAGTAGGTCTATGAGTTAGAGCTGTACTTACCTCGAAAGATGCTCGACGGTCGACCTTCGCCGGAGCTGGACGCGCACGATGGTGGCGATGCAAGGCTGAGAAGAGCCTAGGAACCTCCTCCTATGTTCCCTCCTCCACGCGAGCTCGCTTGATCGAAGCTGTCACCTCCACGTCGGGCGGAGCGAAGCTTGGAAGGATGGGGGTCGGGCACTTGGAGCTGGAGCTACTAGTGGTTGGAGAGTTAGTTGCGAATGTGGGAACTTTAGGGGCTTATATAGATAGATTGATTGATCCCATAGTAAAATCTAATGCCTGGCGATGGAGAGGGTTGTTAGGAGATTCAGCTCGAGGGTTTAGATCATCTGGAGGAGTTAAAATGCGCGCGGAATAAATTATTGAAGTCGGCTGATCAGAACAGATTGCAGAACAACTTCTTTGTGGAAGATGCACCAGGTGCTGACAAATGTCAGCACCTGGTAGGCCAGATGCTTAAAATGCTTGTAAATTCATTATTAAATAATAAACAACGTTATTTTAAATAGGTATAAATACAAGAAATGTAAATAAATTAATTATCTAATTTATAGAATAATTACTTTTTTATAAATAATAAATATTATTTAAAATATAAATATTATATTAATAAATAAGTATATATAAATAGGTTTTCAATTTTTAATTTATTAAATAAATAAATAAATATCAATTTTATATTTTCTTAATTATTAGAATAATAGAAAAGGATTGTGTGAATTTTTATGGATTTTAATAAGTTAATTTACATATATTAATAAATACAGGTATTATCTTGATAGTTCATTTTTACCTATAATTTAGGGTTTTTGATTTTATTAAAATACTAAATAAACTCCAAAAATTATGAAATAAACTAGGGTGAAAATACAAGATCATAAAAATAATTAGAAATTATAAAATTAAGAAAACTTTAAATAATGTATTCTACATAAAATAAATAGCCCAGAAATCTCGTTGTCTTTTGGTCCCAAAACCCGACTTTTTTGCAAACGGACTCCGATTTCGATGAAACCACCTTTCTTATTTAGAGAATATTATTTTATGAACTTTAAAGGTGAGTAGAGTGAAATGGGAGTTCGTATGATTAAGTTGTGATGTTCGAAATTGAGATTTTGACAATTTATAAGCTAGGTTTCTTGGTATATGTACAGGGTAATAATTTTAACTTATTTTTATATTATTATATACATTTTTAGAAAATAATTAGGAAAAAAGTTTGGTGAAAAATATGTACATATAAATTAATTAAAATTCTTTGAAGTTTTGTATTTATTTTATAAATAATGGAAGGTGTATGGAGTGTATTATTAATTTATTTTAGGGTTTTACTTTCCTTATCTCCCCCTACTTTTTGGTTTGTCGACCAATCCATGCTGACTTGGTCTCGGGGGTTAGGCTATAAATATACCTTTCAGTTATAACTATATTTTAAGTCATATTGTACATATATACATATATCCAATCTGCCTTTTGTTCTTTTTTCTTTGTTCTTTATTTATTTACATGATTTTGATGGTTAAAAGTGAATATTTATGCATGAATGAAGTTTTGTTAATGAATATTTCATGCATTTGTTAAGGGTTTTAAGACAAAATGCGACAGAAAAGTTAATGAATGATGGATTCATCAGCCGCTCAACGGAATTACACTGTGACTGAGTAAGAGAGCTAGTTGTAGTCTGCTTTGGATAAATACAGATCATATATTCTGGGATCAAAAGTGACTATCTTCACATACCACACCGCCATCCGATACCTCATGGCAAAGGAGGATGCTAGAGCTCGACATACCAGATGGATTCTTCTGCTCCAGGAGTTTAATATTGAGGATTAAGGATAAACCTGGAGTTAAGAATGTGGTGGCAGATCACCTCTCCCAATTAGAGAACTTTGAGGAATCTGAGCCATTGCACCTATTACTGAGACATTTTCAGATGAGGCGATCCTTGCCATCGCCTTGCTTCCATGGTACGCCGACATTGTGAACTATCTTATCCCCAAGACGGTTCCACAAGGTTGGCCTAGGCAGCAACTTGAGACCTTCCTTGCAATGGCCAAGTCATACCGTTGGGAGGATCCCGTCCTTTATCATGAAGGAGGGGATAGTATTTGGAGGAGGTTTATTCCTCAAGAAGAGCAGCATAGCGTCCTCACCTACCCTGCCCCAAGCTTGAGGCAGAAGGACATCATTCTAGGAGATGGACAACACACTAAGGTGCTCAAATCTGGCCTTTGATGGCCTATTCTCTTCAGGATTTCCGACGAATTTGTGAAGGGGTGTACTGACTGTCAGAAGATGGGTACTTGCAGACGAGAGATATGATGCCATGCCGCACATTTACTTTTGTGAGGTTTTTGACACATGGGGGATTTATTCATGGGCCCAATTCCTAAGAGTAAGGGATTCGAGTACATTCTGCTTGCTATAGATTATGTGAGTCATTGGGTTGAGGCCATCCCCGTCCGAGCCACAAATGCTAAGACTGTGTGTCGATTTTTGAGGAAAAATATCAATTCACGGTTCGGGGTATCTAGAGTTTTTATTTTAGACGAGGGGACTCACTTTATCAATGACAAGATAAGGGCCCTTGCGGATGAGTTCAGCATTGACCTTCGTGTTGCCACTCCATATCACACTCAGACTAATGGTCTTGCTGAAGTATTGAACAGGGAGATCAAGACTATTTTACAGAATGTAGTCCGCCCAGACCGAAAGGATTGGTCACAGCTTTTGGACTCGTCTTGTGGACCTATCGGACTTCCTTCAAGACACCATTAGGGACATCTCCCTTTCGTCTCGTCTATGGCAGCTGTGCCATTTGCTAGTGGAAATCAAGCACAAGTCACTATGGGAAGTTATAGAGTTATTATTGGACCCCGAGAGCATAGGAGAATAGAGGAAAGCAGAATTGGCAGCCCTGGAGGAACTGAGAGATACAACCTTTTTGAGTGGCCTACAGTTCAAGGAAAAAGTGAAGATATGGCACGATTCTCATATCAGCCATAAACAGTTTGAGCCAGATCAACGTGTATAGTTATTTGATTCTAGGTTGAAATTATTTCCAGTGAAATTATAGAGTAAATGGAATGGTCCATATGTGGTCAGAAAGGTACATGACAATGGCAGTATTGATACATTCGAGATGTCATTTTCCTCTACTTTCGAGTTAACGGTAAGCGCCTAAACTATATCTAGATCATGATCCGCCGATCGTTGACGTTGCCCCTATTCATCTGGTATGAGATGTTCTCTTTCACTCAGATCACCTGCATTTCATGCATGGTTATCACTTCCGTCTCCCACTGTATAGATCCATATGTCCATATCATTCATTCATTCTTCATGTCTGCCACCCCGTCGTCATCTTATGATTTTGTTATACTTAGGATACACCTTGTCCTAAGTATAGTGAGGTGCACAGTTCTATTCTATGGTCCCTCTTCTGTCTCTTCTTCTTGCCTATACTTAAGGTATTTTACCCTAAGTATATGGCGAGACGGACTGAGCTGTGATCTGTTTATTCTCTTTTCTAGTTTTCTTATTTTCTTGTTTTCTTCTTTTCCTTTTCTATCTCCTTTATCTATCAAAAAGGTGTCATCCCTTTTTGCCAGTCTTCTATACTTAGGATGTACTTTGTCCTAAGTATAGGGGTGTACACCCAATATCTTCTATTTTTTGATCCTCTCCATTGTCTCCTCTTCTTATCTATACTTAGGGATATCTTACCCTAAGTATATGGGGAGACAATCTGAGTACGATCTGTTTATTCCCACCCTTAACCTCCCTGCTTTGTGTACAGTCTGCTATACTTAGGATTATTCGCTCCTAAGTATAGGGGGGATGGTCAACTTCTCATTAGTTTATTCATTCATTTTCTATACTCAGTATGAGTTATGTCTTCTCTTCTCTCTGATCTATTAGGACATAGCTCTAGCTAAGTATAGGGGGGTCGTATATACTGCATATATACTTTAGCCATAACTCGTACTTTTGTATTTTTATTACTAGTTATGGCTAATTATACTTATAAAAATATTAGAAAACCTTAAGAAAAATATGTTGATTATTCCTCAAATCCTTTTTGTATTTACTGATTAATAAATCAGGTGAAAATGTTTTTTACAAAATGTTTGAAAAATAGTTTGAATATCTTTTTGGAAAATCTTTTGGAAACTATTTGGAAAACGTTTTGTTACATGTGTTTCAACCTTTGTAAAACATTTATTGTTTGTAAAATTTTTTTTCTTTATGTGAAATAAAAAGTTTTGAAAACAATTTGCAAATGGTTTGAAAAATGGTTGCAAATATATTTGAAAAATCTATATGTATTGTTTAGAAAACCTATGCAAATGATTTCCAAATTTGTGTACATGTTTGTGAAAATATGTGTAAAAAATTATTTTGGACTATAGTTTTGAAATTGTTTAAAAAACCTTTGTCAAATAAGTTTGAGGAATATACATCTCAAAAAATTTTCTTATACATATCTATAAAATTCACCCCATACCCCTTGTAAATTCTTAAAAATCCAATTCTTGTAAATATAAGATGCATCCTGTGTAAATATTTGTATTTAGTTTTTAGCCGAAATATTTTGTTTTCAAAACATCCAAAAACATTTACAAAACTAAAATATCAGAAACATTTGAAAAATCTTTTTGAAAAAATACCAAAAAATGCATATGCATCATCCTTTTAAAAAATTCATAAAAAGTTCAAAATCTTTGAAAAATTGCATCACAAAATATTTTTCGCACAACATTTGCATTTTTCAGATGAGTTTGATTATTGAACAAGTCCAAGGTAAAATCCGAAGATTGGAGATTGGTTGGACTTAAATCTTCCTGTTAATAGGAACCTTATAGGAGTATACATGAGGTACTTCAGGTCTAGTTGACTTAAAATCTTTGAGGATCACGAGACTTTGGTTCAATGGATTCTTGACTGCCTAAGTAGAGTATTTCGGAGCGCACACACGACTCTTGTTGAGAATGACCTAACTTGGAACCTACACCTTTCACTTGGCTCAACTCAGTTGGAGTGGTGAGGGGTAGGATTTGTACGGTAATGAGATGCACAACCAGTGGAAACATTTGTTGTCCTCCTCTAAGGAGGGAAGTGCACCCCAACCGATCTTGTGATGATGAGTTTTGAAGACAGGAGATTGTGGGTTGCGATAAAGCTTCAAAAGAGGGATAGTCTACTGGCTCAAGATGAAAAACTCCCTATGTAAATACTATTGTATATAGTCTTTCAAAAAAAAGAAGCAAAAACTCCAAAAGTGGATAGGCCTGGACAAAAATAAAAATGCCTACCGGAGTGTACATATGTGTATAGTCAATAAGAAAGCTTGAGCTTCAAAGTCAAAAACATTTGAGCTGGCAGCTGGATGACTTGACTAAACTGGTCTTGCATCCTAGGATAGGTAGCTACACTGGCTACCATCCATTCTTCTATTCACCCCTCCTCTTAAGCTGGTTGTCACTTGAGCTTAGAAGGGAATACCCCGATCCTCGTGGAATGAGTTATTGGATTGGGGAATCATTGGGTTGTCATACTGGAGAAGTCAGTCTCTTTGTCATTTCAGTTGGGGAGAGCCACTATCACTTACAATTTACAAGTCAGATTCATAATCATAAGGGTTTGCGTATGAGTTGAAGTATTCTGACCTGGCTATTGAGGAGACTTGAGCAGAGTTTTGGGATTCTCGGAGGCCGTTGCATTTCAAATCCGGTTCTTATTAAGATTCTGCCTACACTAAAACTCCAAAGGTCCGACTTAAGCTCCAAACTTTGATTTTGTGAAGACAAGTTTGATAATTAAATTCAATCCATCTTTCTTCTTTTTCTTTTCTTCATTTTTTTCTTTTTCTACACTTATTGCATAAGTGTTTGCTAGGGACTAGCAAAGGCAAGTATTGGGGGATGATGGACCTCCATTTCATCATCTTTATTTTATTATTTTGGCCTCAAAAACCCTGGTAAATGCATGTAATTACTCTTAATTTCTGCATTTTAGCATTCATGCATGTGTGTGTAAATATTGTATAAAATATTATTTTAATGCCAAAATTATAAGATAAAGAACATAAAATAAAAAGAATAAAATATTGTAAATATTTTATGACCCGAAACCCCGAGATCTAGGTATCTAGATGAATAGGTCGACAAGGAATAAAGTAGGGGGAGATAATGGTCCGAATACAATAAAAATACCTTTTATTTAATTCATCCTTTATTCATTTTGGGACCTATTTTTAGTCCCACTTTTTAAACTTCAAATATAGAAACTTTGTACACAAAAGTTGTAGATAATTAAATAAAGAAAAATATAAAATTGATTTCATACAAAAATAATGTACAGATAAAAAAGTTATGATCTGAATAAGTTTCGAGAATCCCAACTTCCTAGACATGTATCTCTCAAATAAAAACTCAATCAAAATCACTTTAATTGTATATAACTTTAAATAAGCTATTTAATGAAGGTGGTTTCGTACTTTTTCGAAGTTACGATTCGAAAGTTGAGTTTTGGACCCCTATTGTATACTTGTACCGATTAAAATATTCATTTTATTTATTATTCATTATTTTTATAATTTTATATTTTTATGATTTTGTAAATATTATTTGTAATATATGTATTTATTAAAACTGGAATAAAACATCAATAAAACACAAAAATAAAATACTTTGATAAAGTACATAGGTAAAATACCTATAACTATACCTATATAAGTAATACATCTATTTATTTAAGTGTACAACACATATGATAAAAATAAAATAAAATATATATACATACATAAAATAAGTTATAAATTTATAAAATATAAACAAAAATAATAAAATTAAACATATAAAATAAAAATAAAATATTAAAAATATATAGATGAATATACCTATATATAAGCTACAAAAGGAAACATATAATTTTTAATCTCTAAAAAATAAATAAAAATCATAATAAAATACTTCAGAAAATAATAAACATTTTTCATTTTATAATCCAAAATTAATAAAATCAGTTATTATTTTTAATCGAATTAACAAATTTTTTGCCAAGCTATTTTCCGGTTGGTCCACGTGGACCAACCGGAAGATTCCGTTGGTTGATCTCGGTCAACTATCTGACCGAGGTCTGGCACCTGTCAGACCCTCGTTTTGGTCCCATTTCGTGGATTTTTTGAGGACGTTCCTGGCATATTTTTGTGACGAAGTCTTCATGACTTTTGTTCCTGGGAGATTGGGCATACATGCCCAGATGTCACCTCGACCTCTGGATCACTACCGCACCTAGTACGCCTCGATCTTCCCAGTCGCTCGTCAACTCATTCATATACCCATCCTCCTCCATTTGAAAATTTGAACACCTTTTGGCCATCTTCTCCTCCAACTTGCATGCTCCATCGAACAAGGGAGGTGACAAGTCCCTGTTCCCTGCCGTTAAGTTGATTAAGGAGGCAGTCTAAGGGTCGTAGACCACCTCCGGTGAAGCCTTGCCATCGAGGTACTCCCTCAGGTGATTCCACCTTTGAGGCTCCCTATTTCTCCTATTTTATTGCGTCTCCTCATTTACCAACATTGTAGGAGTAGATCCCCCTCTTCCTTTTTGCGTTTCAACCATCGATTCACCGACAAGCTCCCATTTACACCGTTCTCCACCTTTCCACCCTGCTGCGTGGTCGAGGTAGTTTACCCTCGACCCCTTCACCCTCTTTTTGCAGGTCTCACGTAACACGGAGAGCCTGGGGCTCATTTTGCCTTTCACCGAGGTATCTGCGGCTCCCCAGCTCTGTCGCCACCTCAAGCGAGCTCCGGTTATCGCCGGACATTTTTTGGAGCCACCAGCACCGAGAGGACCATGCCCCTGCCATTTTTGGAGCCTGAAGAAGCATGGAGGTCGAGATCGAGGGCAGGGAAGCTCACCATGTCGGTGGTTCTTCCCTGTTCTTCCTCCTCACTCCTCCACCGTTCGATCGAGGCTGCCTCTTAGTTCGTCTATCACCCGTTGGATCATGCCCACCAGGAGCCGTAGATCCTCGCCGAAGGATCTAATCTGGGTCGTCGAAGTCGACGCATCATTGCCCGTCCGACGTGCGACACGTGGCAAGTGAAGGATCAAACGTCGTTGGATTGCGCCTAAGGGTGGAATTTTTATAACTCTGCCCTCGCTCGTTTTTGTATTTCTTAAATAGAATTAAACTTTCATCTACAACTTTAAATTTTTGTAATAATTGTTTCTAGGTCACTAGACTTTTCATATTTGCGAACAGGTCCTTGGCCACGTCAGCTCACGTGTCTGTGCACGTGAGGTCCGTGGCCATCTTGCAGAGGACCCCTTACGGAACTTGTTATTTCCATTTAGTACTCAACTTTAATATTTATTTGTAATAGTTTTGGACAAATTACGGTTTAGTCCTCAAGGTTTAGATAAATACAGAAAGGTCCTTGCTAGGCGCACGTGTCAACGCATGTGGGTTTGGCCATTTTGCAGAGATACGCCTGAGACATTGGTTATTTGTGATTGGTCCTACAATTTTGTTAATTAGTTATAATTGTCTTGATAAATTGCACTTTAGCCCTTGACGTTTTAGATATTAACAAATATGCCCTTGCTAGTAATGTAGTTTCTCTTTGTTTTCTCTAATTATTTCATGCATCTATAAAACCCTAAAAAATCCTAAAAAATATCATTACGTGTCTATTGCATTGTGCTATCATGATATATTTTTATTTTTCATTTTTGTTGCATTTAATGTTTATAAAATTAAAAACACACATTTTCTTCACTGTTCGCATTAAAAATAAATAAAAATTTTAAAATGTTTTTAAAAAAATCCAAAAAAATATATTCTGTGTGTCTTTGCATTTTTTAACTTCAGACCAAAAACCAACAAAAAAATATAAAAGAAAACTCCTAAAAATTGCAAAAACCCTAAAATCTCTATAAAAATATTAAAAACTCCATAAAAAACATAAAAATCTAATTTTATTTCTAAAGTTTGCTTATTTTATTATATTCAGTTTAAAGTTAATTTAGAGAATTTTTGACACTATTTGATATTTTTCATCTCCATTTTAATTTCGGCCATTAATTTTATTCAATGTTTTGAGTATTATTGACTTTAAAAATACCAAAAAATTAGGAAAAATATATAAAAATCACAAGAACATTAGAAAAATATAAAAAAGCATAATTTTTTCCTGTAGTTTGGGTATTTTTACCCATTTTATCACTCTCTCATCTCTCCTGTATATATATATATATCCTTTATAGTCTTATATCTTTATTGAAAAAACAAATATATAAAAATATAAAATATAAAATAAAATACAAAATCAACGAATTAAAAATCAAAATATAAAAATATAAAAAATAAAAATTTAAAAAATTAAAAAATTAAAAACCCACAAAAATAACACTTGTATAAACATTTGATCACTTTCATTCTTGAGCATTGACTTTGCCCGATCTACCTGCTTGTTCCATGTGTTTGACCTCTACATGCTTGCACACTATACACATTCATTGTAGAGTTATAATAAATTTTAACTCCACATCATTTTTCATTGTTTGATCTTTGTTGTGGATTAATTGTTGACTTGACCCATGTTTATCGAGGGTCGCAACATCAACAGTGTCTCTGCCCTTTGTGAGATACATTTAGACCCCTGATAGATCCTGGTTAATCAACCGACAACAACTTTTCTCAATTAAGCGCTGACTAGATTTCAGTTTATCAACGTGTACTTAAGGAACAAGTCCATGGATTTTTGGCTCTAATCCTTATGGTTGTATTCTCACCCACTTTGTCTGGAGCTATATACCTGCAACAATGAGGGGTTCACTCTCTCAATACAATTTAAGTCGAGGTATGTTTTTTATTTTGATTAAGTTTTTAAAAGAAATTTTTTATTTGAAGCTTTTCCCTTTTTTAGATAATTTTAGAAATATCTAACGGGATGTCAGTTTCCTTTTTTAGTGAAAAATATATCTCATAGGGGTAGAAATCGTGGAATGCAACGGAAAACTACGATGCATGCAGAGATAGAAACCATACCTTGCATCGATAATCTACATGCAAGTGATCCACACAGAACTTTAAATCCTAATCTAATGCATGAAAAAGTTGTAAAATCGTGTCCTATCAAGCTTATCTAGCATAAAGAATGAATTAGTTTTCAAAAATTTCGAATTACACATAAGTATGGATTAAGGAGATAGGTTTTACTTTACTCATCTAATCAATCATGCAATCATACCTATGCTTCACTAAATCATGTGAAACAAAGAAGAATGGAAGAAAAATGAAAATCTTAATGAGGTCCCCCAAGTGCATCGACATTTGACAAAACAGACTACAAAAAGAAGAAGTCAAAGTCCAGTTCTACAAGTTAGGATGTCCTTAGTGGATCCCTTATATAGAAAAATTAAAATGAGAAAGTGCCCCTTCCTTTCTCACTAAAATAGAAAAAGAGACAAATGCCCTAACTCTCAGAAGAAAATGAAAACTGTAGAGTATCTAAAAATGTACAAAGAATGTGTTATCGATCTCGCTCTACTTCTTTACAACTGGATGGTAGTAGAATGATCTGGCCTCCGAACTCTTATCTGGATCTACTTTCGAAGAAGCCAACTAATCCTACAGGCCTTGTAAAATGGGTTAGTACAAATATATAAAAAATCAAATAAAAACTCAACAATCAAAGATAAAACAAGACCAAAAAACCAAGAAGAAGACTCGACAAAAAGCCAATAAAATCCGATAAAAGAACTACTGAGAAAACAAATAAAAATGTAGAGATACATAAAACATACAAAATCTAGAAGAAATTACATAAAATAAGAGAGAACAATCAAGAAAAAATTCGGAAGAAAGAGGAAAACTCAAAAACCATGAAAAATAGAGAAGATCAAGAAAACATGAGAAGAAGACTAGAAAAAAAGAAAGAAAAATATCACAAAATAAAACTTGAAAGAGTCAAGGACATCTACGCCTCCACAACAACGATGCCAATTTGATAACTGAGATTTTCTAGCGGTCTAAAAAGTTTATCGGTTGTAGAAAACCACTCGAAGCAAAATTCAATTGATCAAACAAAAATCAACAGTAAAATATAGGAGTGATAAATAAGAACAAAGAGAGAGAGAAATTGAGTCAAGTTAGCTTCTCTCCTAGATTTTACTGTTTTCATTTCCTTTATTTAGCCAGGGAAGTGCTCCTGGGTCGAACACAAGGAGGTAGCAAATCGTTCTAGATTTTTCGAGTGAAAATATTTTTTGGGATTTTTTAATTTTTTATTTCCTCTTTGGAAAGAAAAATCTTTTTTAAATTTAGTTTTTATTCTTTTTATTTGAATAATATTTCCAATTATTATTTATTTTTCAAAAGGTATATATTTGAAATAAAAGATCTATTACATAGTATAAGTGTAATAGAAAATAAATGTGACACTATATAGTAGAAGAAACGCTTGAGTAGAGGGCTCGAGAAAGAACACCGAAAGAACAAATAACGTATCAAAAATCAAAGATCAGAATACCATCAAAAATGATAAAAATCATTGAAAGTTGAAGCCAAATAAAATGAAGATAATATGAGAAGAAAAATGTTCCAAAGTTTCCACAAGTAATCAATGTTCAATGTATCAAAATGTAGAAAAAATACAATAAAAGAAAAAGGAAGTTCTTTTAATAGGTCCCTGGTCGAGATGGAGAATGGATTGATTTTAAGTCGAATTGAACATGAATAATTGATGTTGGGTGTTCTAATGAGGTAATTATGATTCTAATTCAGGCATTAAGATCCATGAAAATAGAATGAGAATGGGGTGGGTTTAACCTGGGGTTGCAGAGTATATAACGCCAAGATTATCGCTCGAAAGTTGATCTTTCAGAGCTTAATATCTTGTAGTGACGACGGTGCAAGACCAACAAATCCTTAGAATCTCTTCTCTATTGATCAACCTTCCACGTGAGATGAAACCCAAGCCCCATCATGACTAGAGGTGGTAGAGAGAGAGAGAGTTAGTTTGAATAGACGAGGTTGTGATCAATAAATAGATCAATAAAGAGAGAGAGAGAGAGAGAGAGAGAGTTAGTTAGGATCCTATGGTGAGCATCTTAGATGTTAGGACAATAAGACCTAGGGTTTAGATAGGGTTTCGATTGAAAGATGTGAACGTGGAAAATTATTTGAAGGTAGGCTGGTTGAACAGAACACAACAACCCCCTTCTTGAGAAGAAGGCTCCAGGTGTTGTCATGTGTCAACACCTAGTAAGACTTAGTGATAAATAATTTATAAATCAAAAAATAAATATCAAATGATATTATTTTAAAAGTTATAAAATAAAAATTGTATATAATTAAATTAACAACTTTATTGTATACTTTATTTTTATAAGTAATAAATATTTAATGGAATATAAATTTAATAATAATAAATAGGCATATAATATACTTATTAAATAAAATTTTGATTTTTAATTCAATAATTTAATAAATAACAAATTGCTTTTATATTTTATTAATTTATAGAATAATTTATAATGGATTTATGAATTTTTCTCGATTTTTATAAATTCATTTTAATATATAAATTAATAAATAAATGTATATAATAATTCAATTTTATCTATAAATAAAGGTTTTTATTTATTTAAAACATTAAATAATGGTGAAAAATTCTGAAATTATTTATAGATAAAATAAAAGATTACTAAATATTTAAAAATTGTAAAATCAATGATACTATAAATAATATTCCCAGGATAAAATAATTATCCCATAAACCCAATTGTCATTAGGTCCCAAAACTAACTTTTTGTAAATGTGCTCCGATTTTAGTGAAACCACCTTCATTAATTAGAGAATATTATTTTATGAATTTAAAGGTGAGTGGAGTAAAATTGGAGTTTGTGTGAAGAAGTTATGATTCTCGGAAGTTGAGAATTTGATAATTTAAAAGTTTGATTTCTTAGCATATATACATGTTGGGATTTTATAGGATTTTTTATTATATATAGATAAGTAGGAAAAGAGTTTGATACTTTTCTTGTGCATTTTGTCTTAAAACCCATAATAAATACATGTAAATATCCATTAATTTCCCTCGCTTATCAAACTATCTTTAATGAATAAAAATGCATTTTATGCATTAAAAACACGTATATAAATAAATGAAGAAAAAGAAAGAAAATTAAAAGATGCAGACTATAAAAATATATGTATATGTGTATAGTATGACTAAATAAAATATAAATATAATTGAAGGATAACCTAACCCTCAAGACCAACTCAGCATGGATTGGTCGGTAAATAAGAAAGTAGTGGGAGATAAGGAAGAAATAATAAAAATAATTAATTGTGTACTTCACACATTTATTCCATATTTATCAAAAATTTATAAAAACATCATTGAATGAATCATGGATTCATAAACCCCCTATACTTAAACTTTGCAAGTCCCTTAGCAAACACTTATTTAAAATAATAATGAAAAATGAAAGAAAGTTAGAATGAATTTGTTTTCCTAAACCAATTCATGAGAATAGACAAAGAATAATGCTTGAGTTGGCCTAAAACAAGCATTTTATCAGAGCCTTAACTTGGATCAGGATTTTACCCACAATGGTCCTCAAGTTCCATAAATTCTTATTCAGGTTCATCTCAACAACCAACTCAGATCCACATATCCTTATTTCTAATTCTATCAACCTTGAATTCAATTTGTACTATGTGTGAATTGTGTTAGCTCTCCTGCTTAAAGAAGCGAAGAAACCACCCAGCCTAATAATACCCTTCCATTGGTTCCTCATACAACTACTCGATACTCGAGTAGGGGTTATTTCCTTCTAAGGTCAAGTCGTGTTGTTTCTGTAATCGAATAGATAGAGAATGCTAAATGAGAAAAGAACTGGAGTATGACCATCGTTGTCACATCTTATTGTGTAGCCCAACCAGTGTAGCTAAGTCTCCACTAAGATGTGCATGCTTTTTGGAAGCTTGGACCATAATGCTCATATTTGTATTTGGTGGCTTCTATTTGGTAGACATGGTAATGTTGCTTGCACTACATAAATCTTTTTGTGCCTCGAGGGATATAGCATCTTTTCATTCCATCCTTTTCTTGTGGTCTTGGAAAAATTATGCCACCAGATCCTTCCTTTACCCGAAGTTTTATTTCAACCCTCAACTCCCGTCTTTAGACGTCCACACCACTAGACATGGATGAAAATGCACCACTAAAATGAGCTCCCCTTCGCAACCCCATGCACGTCGAGCTAAGTGCGAAGTGCATGTGTCCAAAATTGGTTCATTGTTGGAGAGTTAAACGTATGTAACCAAGTGTTCTACTTAGGAAAATATAAGTTGACTTCCCAAACATGGTCTCATGGAACCCATCGATTTAAGTCAAAGACCTGAAGAGTCTAAATTCAAGTTTATAACTAGGATTCGTACAATGAAAGTCACATGCCATAATCAAGCTCCATCCTTTAGACATTTCCAAATTTTAATTCAAAAAATCATTCTTATTTTGAAAAATGCAAATGCAACCATGTTTTTGTGAAGTACATTTTTTGAATTTTACTCATTTTTATGGATTATAAAGATTTTATAATTTTTAAGAATCTAGACCCTTGTATTTTTATGGTTTTTTCAATTTTTATAAGCAAGCATATTTACAAGAATTTTACGAGATAGATTACCAATATTTTAATTTGATTAAATAAGTAAAGTATTTTACAAATTTATATACAAATATTTTAAAATATTAAGTTATTTACACATATTTTAATAAATAGAATTTTCAATAGGTGTTATACATATTAAATACATATTTTAAATTAAGATTTTAAGCTAGAATTTTACAAGTATTTTACTTATTTACAAGGATTTTATAAATAATAAATTAATATATTTTTAAAAAATTGACCTTACCTCTTTTTAATGAACTTCATAGATATAGAAAATGCATAAAAGTATGAGTTATGGACAAAAGTATATAAAGAATATATATGCACCCTCTATACTTAGCTTGTGTTATGTCCTCATAACATGAAAAGCGAAAAATGAGGATATAACTCATGGTATGTAAAAGTGGGTGAAAAATAATAAAAAGATGTGAAGTCAATCACCCATTATACCTACGATCAGGTCACCATAAGTATAGTGGAAGACAAAAAATGAGGTAACTAAAGGCAAGGAATATACAAACGAAGGAACAAAAGAAAAAGAAGAAATGAAATCAACTAAATCACTTGGTCCCCCCTAAATTTCGGATCATGCATCCTAAGTATAGAAAAAATCTGGCCAAAAATTAGGGGGTGGTGATTAGTGTAAAAGAATGGAAAATCAAAAGAAAAGTAAAAAGAACATAATCGAACACAAGAATCAACGAGTAATCAGCCCCCCCCCATACTTAGGATATGGTATCCTATGTATAAAAACAAGAATAAATGGGTACTATTGAGAACTAAAAAGACTATACAAATGATGGTGTACTCCAAAATTTGTAAGAGTCAGACCTGGAGACTTAGGGTGGAAGTCCAGAATTATAGGCTTTAACCTTAGGGATCCGTCCACGCCCACTCCATGTGGGAGTAAGTACCTGCATACAATGAGGTTTTTTCTTCCCGTAATAGAAGGTTGATTTTATTTCAAATTATTTTTGTCCACTTGCATCAATTCAATCCCAGTTTTATTTTTTGGTTATCGTTTGAATTTGGGTAAACACAATCATAGCCTAACATATAGTCACTTTTACCTTTTTTCCTTAGGTTAGCAAAAATCGAGGGTGAAGACGGAAAATAGAATGAAATCGGAAATCCATGATGCATGCAATCATCAGGGATACTCACAGTGATTCTCAGCACTCTCCATGTGGATGCAAGACTGAATTTGTAAAATTTACACTCTATGATGCAAGTTGGAAAAAACCATACCTAAACAATAATTCTATTAGCGATGAAGAGTCCAATTAAATTTGTTATATAGAACGTAATTTATGCGCATCTCATGAATCTCCTAAGATTTTGCAAATGTTAATCTCATGAGATTATGTGGTGTATCCTAAGCTACGAAAAATATCAAGAAAATATGACCTAAGGTATGACTATTTGGTGCGTAGTGCTTGAACCTAGATCACCATTTAAGTCGAGAATCATTATCGACACAACCACACATGGAATATGAATAAAAATAAAAAGACCTTTTTACATATGTGAGAACTCAATCGAGAACCGCTGTAAATGTGAAATTAGTTACAAATTAATTACTAGAAATTACTCAAATAATAACTACTCAATAAATACAACACAAATCTATTTAATCAACTAAAAAAAATTTGAGGTCGAATGTTCTGTTTTCTCTTCAGCTAAAGCTCCAAGATCCCACCCTCACGGTTCTCCAGGCTTTGTCAGCTCCGCGATCCCTAGCACAACACAAATAAAATGTCAAATATAGCATCAAGATAATTTAGCAAGAAAATATCTATAAATAACAGGAAATAAAAAATAAGATAAAAGACAATACAACACACTACAAGAACGTAACTAATAAACTCCAAAAATCACAATAAAAAAACAACACTAAATTCAATCAAATAGTGTGCCGTGTCCCTGGCAACAACACCATTTGATGAATTGTCAAAAGTCAATAATAAAGTGCACTCATTATAGCATGGGCTAAAAGACAATCAACAGAATCGATTTAGAATCTCCATGAAGAGTTCTCAATTTTAAATTATACAATGATAAGTCCAGGGTTGAACACAAGGACATAAGCAACTATTCAATTAAACTTAATGGTTGATTAATTATTTTAATGATTTCTATGTCCTAAGTTAAAAACAATGCAAATACACACAATATCAATGCAATTTTTCAAATCAAATTTTTATGCATTTATTTGAAATGGCATGTACTTGTACATTGAACAAAAAAGGACATATAATGTAAAACTATGCTCTTGATTAAGTAAATAATTACTTGTGATTTAGATTAAATTAATTGATGATTACTTTGTGTCAATAAAAGTCAAATCAACCTATGTACAATTCAATTTAATTCAATATTAAGACCGAGTGTTCAAGATTAATACGATAAAATTCAATGCGTGATGGATCAAAAATGTGATTTAAATGCATTAAAGAGCATAAAACGAGCTTTCTATTGACACCAAATTTATTGAAATTAGAGATATAATCCACAAGTTATTATCAATACAAGGCATGAGCATAAATGCAAAGAAACATAATTATTTTCATTATAATAGGTTCAAAAAAAGACTAATATGTGAATACAAGAAATTGTTAGGGAAATTTTTGCAATTTTTCCCAGGAACGAGACTTATTTGCAATTTTGAAAAATATTTGGGGTTTCTCTGTAATTTCTCCTCAAAACGTGCACGTGATTAGATCGAGGTTCGGGCAGTGCCCGAGTACATGTGTCGCTTGCTAGTGACGCGAGTCAAGCTCGAACGATCTTAATCTGAGGCATGAAGTGTTACCTCGTGTAGAGGCTCGGATTGACTGATGATCAGTAGATATGATCTGGAAGATCATATCGAACGACTACTGCTAGCACTGTTCCCCACTCCTCCACATGCGACAGAGATTGAGCAGGGCTCCGATGACTCGAGTTCTTCCCCTCTATGTGTATCCTCTCAATTAGAAGGGCGCAGGACCTTCATAAAATTGGGCAAAATTGATGGAGTAATGCTAGAGTTCAGATGAATTCCGGAATGCTCTGTTGACCAAGCTACTCAAATGGCTGAAGGTAGATCGAGCCTTCGCCAAAATTCCGATCAATCAATATTTGTTCACCTACAATTATTACATAAACAAAGCCCACAAAGAAGGGAATCTTCTGAGATAGATATTATGTGGAATGGTTGGCTATACATAGATGAAGGATGGAGATCTTATTTGGTTCTTCTTCTATGCAAGAAGGGGTGGATCCGAAGGAACAAATCATGGAGAAGTGTAATACTAAGGTATACACATAAAAAATGGGGTATCAATGAATCGATTCTACAATTTAGAGGTGTGAGAAACACAATAGAACATTAGTTATAAATCAGAGAAACATGAAGAACAAAGTGATTAGAGCAGTTACATGGAATGAGATTGAGACAAAGGAGTGAATTCACGATGAATCTTGTGATAGCAATGTAAGCCCGAGGGGAACCATTCCTACAATAAATGTTATTATGATATTTGATACATCAATAAAATTTACTCGTTTATTTTTCTTTCCCTATTTGAGATTAAATAAATGAAGGCACTATAATGTCCCTAAGTACAATTAGGGTTATTACCATGGCCATCTTAATGATCATATTGATTCAATTATTGAATCATAGAGACTGGTGCTTGGATAAATATCTAAAGAGTTAGATTGGATTGAAGACTCATCAAGAATCATCGAATGATTGTTAAGAGATGATCTCCGGCCTGAGTAGGAGATGTCAATCCTTTCTCATTTGGCTGATATCTGACCGCCCTCTTGATGCAGGTCCTCTTCATAGGAATAGAGATTAGGAGGTGTTAAATAAGTTAGGTCAAAGAGTTGACTTAGCGAGATCGAGATTACCAAGTCCTATGTTGTATGCTATCGCGATATAGGCATGCATCATTAGACTGGAGACGGATGTATTACTATATGTCTAAGTATGTATATTTAGAGGATCGATAGGATGATGGCCTAATCAAGTTCTATACACTGGTGAGCTGGTATGCATACAAGGGTATATGAGTAATACGATTTCTCAAAAGGGATCATATAGGTTCACTTGTTAACCAAAAGACATGAGATCACACATGAGGTATTGGGACTAATCAAATTTAATGCATGGTCGTCTTGCATTGGAAGCATGGAATGAATTTGTATTTATGCTTTTGGAAAGCATATGATCAATACTAACTCTCAATGATCAAATGAGAAACTTAATGATAAAACCATAAAGATTACAATGTAAATTGATCTATGTCTTCAGGTTTATTCCAGGTTTTCCCATATGCAGGATGTACATGTATTAGGAATATCTGAGGGTGATGTGATCATAAACGATTGTATAACCATGATGCTTCCATTCCGAGGGAGTGATGAAACATGTCTGGATTTTAGTGGCTCCTCTTACTAGAGAAGTGATCTAATCTTAATCCAAGTGTTGGACATTAATCTGAATGAGATTCAGATGCAAAGAGAAGATTATATCTACGACCTTGATTTAATCAGGCATTTATGAGAGGTCCCCGAGATCTGGAATTGAGTTATGATCTCAATATCCAAGTCACTACACATAGAATGTACGATCACTCTGTCCTTATCTCCAAGTATCCATGGAGAAAGTGCATTGTTATTAAAAGAGTTCAAGAATAATTCCATTGTTGAATTATGTATCTAAGCATTGAGATGTTAATAGTTAAATGTTATTTAATTACCATGAATATTTTGAGTACGATTAATATTATTTAAATACATGAGAACGATGATCCAAGATAATTAAATGTGATTTATTTATCAAAGATATGAATAATGTGGATAGAACTATCCATATTATTTATATATAATATAAACGTGATTTATAATATAATAGAGAGAGCTTATTGTAAACGGTATCTTCAAATTAATTATTGATGTGAGCTAGATTCACATTGGAAGTTACTAGGAAATACATTTTAGAATTTATTTTGGGATATAATTCACAATTATTTAATGGCATGCTTGCACTATTCATAAAATTAATTTGGCATTAATTTTTTAAACCAATTCACAACAAAAGTTGTTGTAAATATGTATTAAGGACGAGCCAACACCATCCATTTAATGGATGGTGGACGACCACCCTTTGACTTAGTCAAAAAGGTGGTCCTCCTCCACTTTTTAGGAGGGTGGGTGGCTTCCATCCTCATCCTTCTATGCTAATTAATTTAGTTAAAATTAAATTATATTAATTATTTAATATATTTAATTTAATCTAAATTAATTATTGTTATGTTTTCACCATAAAATCATGACCATTGAATAGAAACACAAATCAATCTTAATCGTTGATTTTTTATTTTACATGGATTGGAATCCATGGACTCCCCAAATACTATAAAAGAAGAGGCAATCCTAGCTCTTATAGAACACACAACAATTGAGTAATCTCTCTCTCTCTCTCTCATTCTCATACTAGATGCCCCCATTTCTCTCTCATAATGTCCATACACCTTATGCCCTAGAAAGAATTGTCGTCGTCTCCCCTCTTCGATCGCTTGTGGATCTCTGTCTCCTTCGACGCACCTTGCTCATGAATAATACATTAAATCTCGTATGATGAGATCAGGAGATTCAATGGTTGGATCATCAATTTGGATTGCAGCGCACGCGTCTCATCAACACACTCGCAAACGTCTCCTCCGTCGGATCGGACTTGAGACAAGAGGTCTCTTTCTTTAGAGACTTTCATGCAACCACTCTTCAAGAGGTAATTCTACATATTACCTGTAGTTAGATGAAATGATACAAGAAGTATTCTTGGATCATGTAGTTTCAGCATTTAGAATTTTCTAAATTCCGCTGCATGGAGCAACTAGAGTGACTAGTCGCTCCGATCTCATATGATGCGATCATCCCGCTTCTGTGATGCACTTAAGGATTCTTCATATCCTTCATATTACTCCAATGTGAAGCTTATGAACTCTTCACAAGTCTTTTCTTGACCACCTTGGCGATGGTGGAAGCTCGAGCAATTGTCAGCGATGATGCGATAAGGTACACCGTCGCCTTGCATCTCACCATAGAATAAACAATTTAATCGCACTCTGGAGGCTATCAAACTTTGTCATAGGCAGAGATCAAGGTTGGGTGAACCTCTTTGAGTTGGATAATAGCCATTAACTATAGTGGAAGAAGGGTTTTGATGATTGATGATTTGACAGTTCATGTGGTGGAGATAGAGGTTTTAATCGCTGATCGGAAGAACATGGGAGGTGCATGATGGATTCTAGAGGTTGGGCGAGGGTGACGGTTGAATGGGGTAAGAGATAGGTGAGATTATGAAGGGAGGTTGGCAGAGGTGACTTGGAAAAGGTAGAGAAATGGGTCAAGTGCAAAGAATCACGTCGCTTTAGTTGAGGAGCTAGAGGTTGACAAAGGCTCATGGCTGTTGGATATGATGATCCAACAATCCATTGCGTGGTGGCTCCAGATGGTGCTAGGCCCAAATAAGAATTCAAATAAATACCAAAATTAGTATAAAATCGGAAATAAATTAAAGGACGAGGAAATAGAAAAATGTTCAACATGAGATCTACAACTTTCACGTAGAACAAAGAGAAATAATGTCAACTATACATACTTATTATACCTGTAAGTAATTTAAATATTAAATTACTTAATTTTATTTAATTTTTTAAATTTTATGGATTTTTTATAAACTAGATTAAAGTAATTATCTACAACATTAATCTAATTTATATTAGATTTTTAATAATTACCAAATACATAAAATATATCGTAATAATAGTGTATATAATATACAATAATTAATGTCTTTTATTTACAACACATACTTAGTTAATTAGGGTTAATTGTTAATTATTCTTTCTGGTTTCTTAAGCAAGAGAAATAATAAAAAATAATGTACATGAATCTGGGATTCATCACTTACCCATGGAGAGTTGGACTCTCCATGGACATCCCCTGTGTGTATTTAAAGAGGGGCATCGCTTCCCTTTTAAGTATATTATTCAATTCCATAGATAGAGCCATTATTATCTTATAAGTTGAGGAGAAGAGAGAAAAGAAGACCCTCTTCTTAGATATCCCCACACCCTCTCTATAAATCCTCTTCTTTGAAGACCCTCTTCTTAGATATTCTTATGAGTCGTCGTCATGCCCACAAGAGAAAACGTCATCAAATCAGACGTGGCACAGGAGGTCACTTCCTTTAGATACTCATGCTTCAAATGGAATTCCTAAATACTCTTGTGATTATACGAAAATGTTTGATTTTGTATTTACAATTAATATTTTTTGTACAAGTACATTGGTGTCCATGCAATGAAAATCTTACTCTCTGAATCTGAGTTGTTTATTCCACATTTCTATGATGTGCGAGGTTAGACGTCCTTTTAGTGCCGATGGGAAAGCCAAGCTCAAGGCATTTATCAAGGTTAGTCTTCCAACAATACTTATAGGTCAAGAGGGCATTGTAGTAGGATCCCATAGTCATGCCCTCGTTGATGAAGGCTTTTACAGTTCTTATGTTGATGACCACCTTGAATAAGTTAAATCACCAAATCATTTGATGACATAAGTTTAGGGGTATTTTGGGTTTCTTTTAATTTCACTTTTGTATTGCTAATAAGTGAGGGAAATTAAGTTAGTATAGCTACCTCCTCTGAGATCATGCCGATATTGATGTAGGACTTGCAAACTTGAACCACAAGACAATGTATAATGTAGGTGTACATTCTGCATGAGATTGCCATAGCATCATGACATTGATGTCTCAGGCCTAGGTGAATCCAATCACGAATCTAGCAGTAATCAACTCATGCAGTGTATAAAACTCACTACTATAAATCATCTAGCAACTTGATGCTAAACAAATATCTAAAATCTTCTCTACTTACATCATACCCCCTAAAATATTTGTAATTACATCATGAATCTTGTCAACCATACTACAATCCATATAATCCCACTCCTACAAAGAAACTCTTGATCATGGCATATATGTTAATTACTACCAAATTGTAGAGATAGGATGTAGTTACAAAGAATATAGGGTTAATAGTGTATTTGGACAATATTTTTAACGTGTTGGTGTAGAATTGTGTGTATATATATATATATATCTATGTGTGTATAAACCTTCTTTATATTGAAACTTTAAGGAAACATATATAAGTCATACAAATCTCTATACTTTTATCAAAAACTTCACAATGAGCCAGAAGTTTAAGAAAAACACTATAAAGATCATGTAATTTTTTATGCTAATGTGTCTCCCAATATTTCATCACAGAGGAACCATGAAGTCATCTAATTGACACTAAATTCATAAAATGAATGAGAATTCTGACAGGAAATTTAAAACCTTTAAGTATTCCAAAAGTTTTTAGTGAATATCTAGCATGTAATTATTGAAAATGGAACAAAAATTTGATCTTGGTCATGTCACATAATTCATTGTGTTGGCAAATAACAATCTAATTACCATGCATCTCACCTTAAGGTACTTCTACAATGTAAGTGGCTTCTCCACATACTTATCAAATTGGATTGTGATCATAATATATTCATTGCAGGTCTTAGACATCTTAGGGTCTTCTTTTCAGTTTTTTTTAAATTTTCTTCTTTCTAGCCGTAAGAGCATGGGAAAATGGGTTGTTGAAGACAACTCGGATTTTGAAACTGAAACATAGTTCTTTTATTTAACTTAGAAATTGAGTTTTTATTTACAGGACTCTTGAATTTCATTGGAAATAAAATAAAGAAACTGAAACGCATGAACTATATTACCGATGTTTTTACCTTTAAGTGAGGTGCGAGCTCCTCTTCCTCTGTGAACATACTCGATTCACTCCCACAGGTCCTCCTCTCATTCTTTTTGGAATTTTTATTTTACTAATTTTTTAGGATTTTTGGGGATCTGATGGTGGGTGGAATGTTGGTGAAGATGCATGTCCTCCTCTGAGTTCTCCCCAAATAAAAACTCGATGGTATCCTTCTCCCTCTCCCATACCTGATCTTTTACCAGCATGGTCCTTTCACTCTTGAAGGACATAGGATTCACATTATCATTCATGAGGATCTCAAGTTCAAAACTAAATGATTTGAAAGGTGTACATGATCTCTATGACTCTGATGGTGATGGTTTAGTTATTTGGCTTTGCCTAATTCTGGGTGGAAATGGTGGTCTTCGATGTCATGAACTCATCCTATTGATGTGATACTCAATTGAGATCCTTCCTTATGTCATGGATCTTGTTTGAAACCCCGGATCACATAAAAAATTAACAACATTTCCTAAGAAATAGATAGGGCATGTTGAATCCATGATCTTGTGGGGCCGATGAATCCATGATTCAACCACCTTATTACTCATTTTTAGTTTAATCCCCTCAATAAATCAACAAATAGACCCCCTTAATAAGCTCAAAAAACTAATGATGCTTTATACATAACTAGGACTAATTAATGTATATTAAATACCCTTAAAACGATAATTCTTCTATTATTTGTATCACATATATCGTACACATTTTTCCTTAGTTTGATTCTAATAAAACCCCAGAAAATATATTAATTATAGTATATAATTGTACATAAATAGGATCCTTATTAAAAATACGAAAAATATAAAAATAACAAAATTGGTTTATCAATATAGATTATATACCTACCAAAAATAAAAGTTTGTACAAATGAGGTCTTTTGTTTATTATCCTTCATGAAAGTTGTAGATCTCATTGCAATGAATAACTTTCATGCTGAACACTTTCTAATTTGAATTTGCTTACTATTTATTTTAAATTTCTCATTGTTTTCTTTTTTTTTGCATTTTCATATTGGGCCTCATGGCTCCTTCTGAGGAGGCCACATGGCCACCACCTTAGGTACTATTGGATCCCATCTGATCCAATGGTGTATAGGTCTCCCTTGCTTCACCTACATGGATGCCCCTCATCCCTCCATCTTGCACCCATTCTATGGCTGACGGCACACCATCCTCCTTCAATGGCCCTATCTCCCACGTTCTCCATTGCAAAGCCCCCACATCTCCCTTTTCTCACTGAGCCTCCATGCATACCTACGCCCAGCCGAGATGATCAACGGTTAGCCCTGAATTCACCCTCTCTCATCAATGACCTCACAAGCACTCGACATCTTATCACACCACATCCTACTCGCTCAAAAGCTCTCCATCATTCAATGCTTCACCTACTTAGATTCATCAATGCTCACCACGCACCAGTTGATCCACCATTGTACGAGCTAAGCCCAAGGGCTTGACGAATCGATGATTTATCATGGGTTTTATATCTTTTTAACAAACGTATGTATTTAATCCATGCATTTTTCTCAATTTCACATATAAATTTTCATTTTATCAGTTTTATGCTCATTGCATTCAAAACATCTAAAAAATTGCATAAACATTTCTTACAAAGGAATAAAAAAGGATACAAAATTGCATTAGTTATTTTTCAATAAATACGGGCTCTAATTTTATGTTAAAATTTCATTCAAATTTTTTTTCATGTCTACTTTAAAAGCAGCCTAAGGGAGTTCTCTAGTCCTCTTCCCTCTTCATTTGCAAAAAAATCTGCTGCATGAAGAAATAGCTGATGTCAAACTAATGTCAACATTTTTAAAAATAAAAAAATAGGGCATTGATGTCAACATGAGATCATCCCCACATCTTCTTCCTCCTCATGCCTTATGCTTCCCATCCCCTTCGTGCTTTTGTAGTTAGCCTCTAGCCCAATGCTAACCACCCGACCCTCACGCCGCCCCTTCCGCCAACTGCTTCCCCCTCCCCTCCCCTGATCGCTTCTACACATAGAGAATTGATGAAGTTAAGGAAATGAAGGAACCACACAAAGGGGATTCACGCCCTAGAACCCAACATCGACCTCAACCCATTTCCCTCGCCCCTCCACCACAGTCCACCAACGACCACCTACTGCTCCTACTCCATCTCAGCCGTGACTGCCTCAACCCTCGAGTTCCTCCCACCTTCGCCCACTACTTGAGGAAGAAGGTATCCTTGGGATGGCTTCGCAATTTCCATTTTTATTTATTTTTTTTATAAATTTTAAACCTTTTTACAACTAGTTAAAGCACCACTTTCTTTTATGCAATTTACCCATTTTGTTATTTTTTACTTGAAAGTTAAGTTATTTAAATCTTTCTTAAATATTTTCATTCATCTAAGGATCTTTCTGTAGGTTCGTAAAGTTTTTTATTTTTATATATAATTTTCTCATTAAGAACTTTTGAATTTGGTAAATTTCACTTATATCCATTCACTTTTATATTTACAATTCTACCATTAGATTTAGTTTTTATTTACATTCTGAACTTTCAAAAAAATACACAAATGCCACTAGCTTTTCATATAATTACATAAATGCCCCAAGCATTTCCAGAAATAACCAAAAATAGTTGAAAAATCTTAAATTTCTAGAAAAATCTGTTGTGATGCCTATGATGTATAGAATATAGTAATAGACATTTTACTACATTTTGAGGTCCTAGAAAAAAACAAGGATTGCTTTAAAATAATAAAGTGGAAAATTCCTTTGTAAATTGGATAAAAATTTACGTAAAATGTCTGAGTCTCTATGGATCAATCCTTTACTTGCCCTATATATTATTTGATATATCTCAACTTGTAATTATATAAATTTTTTATGAAATTCTATGGTTTTCACATGTGAGCAATGAAAACATAAAAAACACCTTTTATCACATCAAAAATCTCATTTCATTATGGCATCGTTGCCGTGGACTCGATAACTTTATGAAATTTACTTTAGCATTTTGAAATTTTTATTTTATTTTTGTAAAGTAAGTTCATTTATCTTTTATTTTATGTACAAAAAATCACAAAAAGGTGGATCTCTCTTTCCCGTGCTCCCTCGTTCTCCTATTCTCTATAGCTCCAAGTACAGATCCAACAAGCCATCCGCTATAAAAGTTTTTCAATGTCACTTACATATTTTTAGGTGCTCACATTTCTCTGCAAATTTAGAAAATTCTCGAAAATCATAAAATCAACTTATTCTTGTTGCATTCATCTATGTGGTCTCTATCCCTCTTGTCACTAATTAAATAAGATCAAACCTTTGTTGTTCACATAAATCAGATAAGGTCCAAAAAGTCACTGCTTGTCTCAGACGAAAGAGCATTGAAGTGATTGAATTGTTGCACTTTGAGCACAATTTTATGCGCACAAAGACAATCCTAGGTCAGATCCCAAATCCTTGTGTATTTTTTTATTAGTGAAATCAAAAAATTATTAGCTATTTCTCAGTGAGAGAACTATGGCGTCCCTTAGTATATTGGCTGGTTAAATGACAACACACAAAGCACCGTCCTCAAGTAAACATGGGTAGCTGCTCTACAGTCCGTACTTATAGCCATACTGGATGAAAGTAGAGGCAACCAGACGTTTGAATTCAATACAGTCATTGTTTTGCATTTAAATTTATCTAGAATAAATATGTACTTGATTTATGAAATCTTAGAAAATGAAAAGATAACCGCTTTGTGGCAACCAATGATGTGTTCTTGAATCAACATATGTCTAGTTTTTGTAATGGATACATATTTTGATATGTTAATCCCTTTTAGGTCTATAACTAATTATTAAAATGACTTGGTCAATACTCCACCTGAAAGTATATTTCAAGATCTCACCTCCATAGCTTTTGCAAAACACAGGATATTGGAGATGTACTTATCCCTCCCTTATTGACCAAGCAAGTAAGCAAAATGCTTTGTTCATTGAAGGGTGACAATATGAAAATAACAAGATGCTTGTAAGAGTAAGGAAAAAAAGAAAATATCCACAAATCAGCTAGTTTACCGAAAGTCCTTGACAACTCTCTCAGGGATGCATTTTTACCTTGCACTAAATCAAACCATCCCTTATCTTCTTCAACATCACCTAGTTTTTTGGAACCTTTTGATAATAAGAGGTATAATTTTGAGGATTTTGGTCAATTACATCCCCCTTGAACACCACCATAATCTTCCAAAGAAACCCAAACTTCACTTCTATATAGTAACTTGACTTATGATATAACAACTCTAGGTCAACGTGATCTGAATTTAAAAACCATGCTCCATGAGTATTCCATGATTATATTTTTGGATAATTTTGAGGATAAGTATGTGAGGATTTTTCATAAACTTACAATTGATAGAAAAGTTATTGATTGTAATATAACCTCTCAAACTCAAAGACAATGTCGTACTTTAATGAGTTATATTTCAGTACTACTGAGGAAGAATTTCTTGAAGAGATCTTATTGGTTCCTCAAAATCTCCAATTGATAAACTTTGGTGATATCCACAAATTTTTTCATTCACAACTGAAACATGTTATCATCAAAATTCCCATTAATTTAAAGGTGAATGTATTGGTTGAGACAAAACTGTGATGCTTAAGTGTTGGGACTCTAAAAGGCAGTTCTAGACATTGATTTTAAGGATCATCTTGAGATTGGATTAAATCTTGAAAAGAAGAAAGTGAAATAATTTCAATATTCTTAACTCAATAAAATTTTACAACTTGAGGGCTGTCTTTTATGAAGATGAGACAATTGATGAGTTCGTAGGTCAACTTGGGAATGTTTTAAATATGGAAAGAAAGGAATGGTGGAATACAATTTTGTGGTTGGATTAAAATTTAAATGTAGATATTGAAGGATATGGAGAAATACTCAAGCACATCACAAAAGAGTAATGATCGTATCATATACGATCAAGAGCGACTAGTCGCACTAGTTGCTCGGTGCAGCAGAATTTTAAAATTTAAAAATTATGAAACCATATGATCCAAGAACATTTCTTAGATAGTTTAATATAAACACAACAAAGATATAGAAATACCTCTTCGAGTGTGGTTGCGATTGAGCCTCTAAAGAAGGAGATCTCCTGTCTCAAGTTCGATCCATTAGAGGAGATGCTTACGATCATGGAAATGAGTCATGTGTTTCTCGGAATCCAAATTGATGATCCAAACAATGGATCTCCTGATCTCATCTCACGAGATTGAATGCCTTCTTCACGAGTGCCACGCACCAAAGAAGACATAGATCCAAGAGTTATCGAAGCGAGCAATATGAAGAAAGTGTATTTCTCTCTATGTAAGTGGACGACCACTCAAGGAGAGAAGAGATAGGGTTGGCATGAGAATGAGAGAGAGAGTTGAGATTGTATAATTCGAAAAGCAAGGGTTTCCTCTTCTTATATAGGGTTCTGGGAGTCCATGGATCCCAATCCATGGACAACACACAATCAATGGATGATATTGGTTTGTGTTTCTTTCAATGGCTAAGATGTTGTTGTAAAAAAACACAACATCAAATGATTTAATTTAAATTAATTTACATTAATAAATCAACAAAATTAATTTGAATTCAAATCACTGTTGAGCAGAGAAGAGATAATGAGGAGACTAACCTCTTTCCCTAAAAGAGGGGGGACAACTTCTCTTTTCCACATGGAGAGTAGTGTCTGTCCACTCCTCTTGAGAGGAATGTGTTATCTCCTCTATTTATCATGAGATCTCATTATCTCATGACATCTCTTGATCATTTGCCGTAAATATTTTCACAAAAAATAATTCAAAAATATCATGTAAAAAAATTCGATCAAGCCATTGAAATTATATGAATCTCATTCACAACCCAAAAAATGTAATTATCTTTTAAATTAATCCTTTAATATAAATCCAATCCACATTAACAATTAATAAACAAATATGAATCACGACAGTCTCTCTCTGATATATTATAAATCACATTTATAATATACTTGGATAATTGTATAGTGCTATCCATATTATCCATATCCACAATAATTAAATCATATTTAACTACATTGGATAATCATTCTCATGCATTCAGATAATGTGAATCAAATTCACATTATTCATGATAATCAAATCACATTTAGTTATCCATTTCTTAATGCTCAGACATAATTCAACTTTTGAATTATTCTTGAACTCTTTCAAGAATAATGTGCTTTGTCTACAGATACGTGGAGATAAGGACACATCGATTGTATTATACCGCGTATAGTGCCTTAGATAATGAGATTACGTCTCAAATCTAGATCCCATGTTCCTCTCATAGATGTTTGAATTAATCAAGGTCGTAAATCTAATCATCTCATTGCATCTGAATCTCATCTAGATAAATGTCTAACATTTGGACCAAGATCAGATTACTTCTCTACTGAGAGGAGTTACTAAAATCCAGACCTGTTTCATCACTCCCTCGGAATGGAAGCATAATGGTTATACAATCGTTGAGTATCACATTACCCTCAGGTATTCCTAATACCTGTACATCCTGCATACTGGAAGACTTATGATCAACCTGAAGATATAGATCAATTTTACACTATCATCTTCATGGTTTGATCATTAAGTTTCTCATTCTTGGTCATTGGGATTTTGTATTGATCATATGCTTTCCCAAAGCATAAAACCTACCTTCAAATTCTTGTCATCCTTTCGAAGCATGACGACCATGCATGGAATTCGGTCCCTATACCTCATGAGTGAGCTCATGTCTTTCGGTTCATGAGTGAACCTGTATGATCCCTTTAAAAGATCGTATTACCCATATGCTCTTGCATATACACCAACGCTACGATGTATAGGACTTGGTTAGGTCATCAACCTATTGGTTTGTCGAATGTACATGCTCATAAATATAGTAACAAATATGTCTCCGATCAGAGGATGCACGCTTGTATCACGATAATATAAGATATATGACTTTGGCTATCTCGATCTCGTTAAGTCAACTCCTTGACCTAACTAATCTGACACCTATGAATCTCTATTCCTATGAATATGACCTGCATCAAGAGGTCGGTCAGATATCAGCCTAAATGAGAAAGGTTTGCTATCTTCTACTCATGCTAGAGATCATCTTTTAACAATCATTTGATGGTGCTTGATGAGTCCTCAATCTAACTCATTAGATATTCATCCAAACACCGGTATCTATGTTTTTATTGTTGAATCAACAACTGTATGATTATTAAGATGGTCAAAGTACATAACCCTAATTGTACACATGGATCTTATAGTGTATTCATTCATTTAATCTCAGAAAGGGAGTGAAAAATAATCAATAACTTTTATTGATAAAATAATTATTACAATAACATTTATTGTAGGAATGGTTCGCCTCGGGCTCACATGGCTAACAATGTCCCACTATCCCTCAGAACCATTCAGGAACAATCCTTAAAACCGTAATCATTACATGTTGGTCGAAAACCTTCTGTGTCAGAGGTTTGGCAAGAGGATCATCAACGTTGTCGGTAGAGGCCACCTTGGTGATGTTAATATCACCACGCTTTTGAATCTCATGAATGATGTGGTATTTCCTTTCCACATGCTTGCTCTTTTGCTACAATATGGATTTCTTCACCTATGAAATGGCTCCCATGTTATTGCAGAGTAGCGGGATGGGAATATTAGAGGAAACTACGTCAAGTTCCAAGATGAACTTGCGCAGCCACACCACCTTCTTTGCAGCATCCAATGCGGTAATATATTTGTCTTCTGTTGTTGAATATGTTGCGTTCAATAGGAACACAAACCCTGATGTCAACTTTCGATCATCAATATCTGATTGGAAGTCTGAATATGTATATCCCAAGACTTGGAGATCGCCATATCCATAGACCAAGATGTAATCTTGCATCTGTCTTAGATATTTGAAAATGTTCTTTACTGCATTCCAGTGTTTCTCTCCATAGCAGGATTGGTAACGACTTACCAATCCCACTACATGGTAGAAATATGGCATGGTACACATCATGGCGTACATTAAGCTTCCTACAGCTGAAGCATAGGGGAATCCAGCCATGGCCTTCTTTTTCTCAACACTTTGAGGAGCCATCCCTTTAGACATGTGTATTGTTGGAAATGCGAGCCCACGGTGAGCCATTATGCAATAAATGTTATTGCAATTCACTCCTTAATCTGAAATGAAGAATACATAATTTGCATAATAGGTCCCTTAGTACAATTAGGGTTATGTACCATGGCCATCTTGATGATCATACAGCTGTTGATTCAACTATTGAATCATAGAGGCTGGTGCTTGGATGAATATCTAAAGAGTTAGATTGAGGACTCATCAAGCACCGTCAAATGATTGTTAAGAGATGATCTCCAGCCTGAGTAGGAGATGGCAATCCTTATTTCTGAAGGCTGATATCTGACCAACCTCTTGATGCAGGTCCTCTGCATAGGAATAGAGATTCGGAGGTGTCAGATTAGTTAGGTCAAAGAGTTGACTTAACGAGATCGAGATAACCAAAGTCCTATATCGTATGCTGTCATGATATAGGCACGCATCCTCTGACCGGAGACAGATGTGTTGCTATATGTCTAAGTATGTACATTTGGCAGACCAATAGGTTGATGACCTAATCAAGGTCTATACACCGGCGCGCTGGTGTGCATATAAGGGCATATGAGTAATACGATCTCTCAAAAGGATCATACAGGTTCAGTTACTGAACCGGAAGACATGAGCTCACTCATGAGATATTGGGAAGAATCAAATTCCGTGCGCACGGTCGTCTCGCTTTGGAAGCTTGACTGAATTTGTAGGTTTGATATATACTTTTGGAAAGTATATGATCAAGACCTAGGTATGAAATACGCTTTTGGAAAGTGTATGATTGATACCAACTCCCAATGATCGAATGAGAAACTTAATGATAAAACCATGAAGTAGACAGTATAAAGTTGATCCAATACTTCGGGTTTATTCTGAGTCTTCCAGTATGCAGGATGTACAGGTATTGGGAATACCTGAGGGTGATGTGATCATAAACGATTGTATAACCATGACGCTTCCTTTCCTAGGGAGTGATGAAACGGGTCTGGATTTTAGTGACTCCTCTCAATAGAGAAGTGATCTGATCTTGGTCCAATTGTTGGACATTGATCTGAATATGATTCAGATACAATGAGAAGATTAGATTTACGGTCTTGATTTAATCAAGCATCTATGGGAGGCCCGCGATCTGGATTTGAGATACAATCTCAATATCCATGTCACTATACGTGGAACAATACAATTGCCCTGTCCTTATCTCCAAGTATCTTCGGAGAAAGCGCATTATCCTTGAAGGAGTTCATGGATAATTCTATTGTTGATATATGTATCCAAGCATTGAGAAAATGGATAATTAAATGTGATTTAATTATCATGAGTAATATGAATTTGATTCATATTATAAAGAGAGTTATCTTAGATAATTAAATGAGATTTAATTATCAAAGATGTAAATAATGTGAATGTGATTCATATTATTTGGACACAAGAGAATAGAGATCCAAGATGATTAAATATGATTTAATTATCATGGATATGAATAATGTGGATAGCAATATCCATATTAGTCATATATATTATAAATGTGATTTATAATATATAAGAGAGAGCTATTTGTAATTTACATTTGTTAATTAAATGTTAATGTGAATTGGATTCACATTGGACATCAAATTGAAAATGTAATTTACATTTTGTTTTGGGTTGTGAATGTGATTCACAATTTTTCAATGGCATGATTGCAATGTTCACAAAATAAATTGGATTTATTTTTTGTGAAATAATTTGCAACAAAAGTTGTTGCAAATAATGGAGATTACATAAAAGTTTAAATAGCCACCTTCCTAATGGAGGAGGGTGGACGGCCACCACTCCCATTAGGAAAGGGAGGCCGTCCCCCCTCTCCACATGGAAGGAGGCTATCTCTCCTTTCATTATCTCCATGTATTGATGATTTAATTTTGTAATTAAATTGTGTTGATTTATCAACATATATTTAATTTAAATTAAATTAATTGTTGTTGTGTTTTTAGCAACAAATCATGACCATTGAAAGAAACACAAATTGATGTGGACCATTGGATTTGTGTTGACACATGGATTGAGATCCATGGATCCCAAAACCCTATAAAAGGAGAGGCACCCCATTGCTCTTCTTGACACATAAGTTGAGGCAACAAATCTCTCTCTCTCTCTCTCTCTCATTCTCTCTACACGTCCTCTCTCCATCTCTCTCATGTGGCCGTCCACCATGGATGCCCTAGAGAGGTTCTCCATCGCCGCGGCATCATCGTTATGCTGCCCGATGATTTGCTCGTGGATCTCCATCTCCTTCGGTGCGCCCCGCTCATGAAGAAGACATCGGATCTCGTGTGTCGAGATCAGGAGATCCGCCGCTTGGATCATCAACATGGATTGCGAGAAGCACGCGGTTCATCCCCGCGCTCGCAAGCGTCTCCTCCGTCGGATCGGACTTGAGACAGGAGGTCTCTTTGTTTAGAGACTCGATCGCAACCACGCTTCAAGAGGTAAACCTAATACTTGTTTGTGGTTTAGACGAAACGATCCGAGAAGTGTTCTTGGATCATGTGGTTTCGTCGCAAGAAAATTTTTTAATTTCCGCTGCATAGAACAACTAGTGCGACTAGTCGTTCTTCGTCGTATTCGATGCGACGCTCACGCTTCCGTGATGCGCTTGAGGATCTAACCATATCCTTCAAGTGGTATCAGAGCCAGGTTGGTGGTTTTGGATACGATCCATAAACCGAGGACGACTTGGGTTCATTAGGGTTTGCGAAAGTTTTCTTGCATTTCATTTTCGCATCTCTGTTTTGATATTATTTTCGGCACTGTTTAAATTGTTTAAACACGAAAATAATATTTGGATTTTATTCCCCATTAAATAAGGAAACCGTAGGATCTGAGTTTGCGTGATTTCGATTCCGTTTGCTCCAGATATGCTCATTTTAGTGAACATGTATCCACTGTTTCGGGGACTGCGGATCATGACGTAATTAAGATGTTAATTGCGGATTTGAAACGCCTTGAAATGCGTGAAAATCACTTGGGTTCTGTTGTAAATCAAGTTAGCAAACTTTAGAAATTTACTTTGCTTAATTTGGATTTAAATTGATTGAGATATGGCATTTTTAGTAAGTGAGGGTCACTGCTGAAAATACTTTCCTAATCAAGAACCTAGTGATTGTCATTTAATTAATTAGTGAAATTAAATTGTTTAATTTCCTGGAAATAATTATGCATAAATATTTGTGAAATATTTGATGATAGTTATGTCCTTAAATGACTTTACCCTAACCAATAAATGATTAGATGTGATCTAGATCAAGATTGGTTACATGATCTACATGATCAACATTCCAACAAACATGTTGCTTGGATAGGACTTGGGATTTGTTTAGCAAATCTCATTATAATGTTAATCAAAATTGTTTTGATTATTACTATATGGTATAATTTTGGTTGAAGAACCGATGATCATCTCAAGTACAAATTAATCAATTTGGCATTATCCTTTCCCGAGGCGGATATGGTGCCTAGTCGGAGAGCATTGGGGTTGCGGGTTGCAACGTATGTGGTCCGTCCCACTCTCGTCGGTACTAGCCATGACAGCGGGTAGGGCCGGGATAATGTCCGAGGGATTAAGATGTATTTTTCTAATTATTAAAATTCGAAATAATACGTATTTGAGATAATACCATAATTCAAGTAACTATTAAAATGTTTGTTGGATATTAATTGGATCATTAATTTAATATGATTAGATTAATTGGAATCCAATTAAAATTAAGACACTCTATTATAAATAGATGTGTTATTTCCCTTGGAAGAATTAATCATAATGAATATGATTCATAATGATTAATTAGAATTTGAATA